>MU227554.1:1281751-1306871 GCA_018584345.1 Thuja plicata
ACCCAATATTATTGAACTTAAATGTAATTTGAAAGAACATGCAAGATCTAACATAAACAATGTAAATCTAACATCAAAAAGAAAGAGTTGTCTATCGCGGGTTCACCAAAATGTAAAGGGGGAAAAAGGGGTAAGGAGATTGGATATTGATTGTTGTTTGTTTTGCTTAGAGTGTGTTGAGTTCCTTAACCCTACTTTACATATAATTGAATTTGATTGATTGTATATTGCAATTGTGATTAAGGAGAAGATAATATGTTCCACCTTTATCCCCAAATGCACAAATGTAAGATCCAAGTTGATCAACCCAAAAGAGGGATTAATGCACAAATGAATCAACCATTCGGAAATGAGAGTAAAGAAGAAGATCTTAAATTCTGTTAATTGAATATATAGATATGATATATGATAGTAATTGAAGAAATAGGAGAAATTTACTAACCTTAAAGAATTTCATATCAAAGAATGTTGTTTTCTGGGGTCTGTACTCAGTTTCTGGAAAATACGAAGTATGATCTCGAAAGGAGATGCAGAGACAAATAAAACCCAAAAATATTTTTCTGTTCCAATGTTATCTTATGAAAAAGGTCGACCTTGACCCACAAATGTCAACCCTAACCCAATAATGTCAACCTTGACCTGCACAGATCTGACAGAGAATCTGTTCGTGAAGCCCAACAGAAAGTCGAAAAGGGTATCCAAATATGGTCTCAAATCTATAGTCCCAAACTTGTACCTACAATAAAAAGAGGATTTTTTGTTGGGGGGAGGGGTTTGCCTTGGTCAAACCCCATTTTTGGAATTAACCTCAAATATATGTAATTGAAATTGCAGAAATAGACAAAGTAAATGCATAAATTCACCTTGCTTGAAAAAGTCTTTGTGGAGGATTTGAATCCTTGAGTCCACAAGTATGTATGCACCAAATATGTAGAATGTAGATTGGTGGGATGTCTTCAATCTCTTGCTTGTATATCTCTAACACCAATTCTTGAATGGGTTCTTGAATTTGGAATAGGCTTGGAAGAAGGTGGATGGAGAGATCACCAAAAGGGCACTATGTATCTTGAATCCTTCAATGGCCTCCAATGGATCTCCTTCATGAAAAATGGATGCTTGACTGGATGAATGCTTGCTTGAAATTTTTCTCCTTAGATTGCTTGAATTGCACTTGAAGATAGTTTGAGAATGCCTGATCTCGATTAGAAGACTTAGAGGAAAAGAGAGGAGAAGGCTCCCTTTTATATGAAACTAGGGCACAATCTTCTAAGGAGGCTAACATAGGATAATTAAATTCCCATTGAATCCTTTACCCCTAGGAGAGGAACTATATTAAATATAATTTAGGAATCAATGCTTTGAAACCCAAAACAGCCGACTCAAAAGCGGGAAATAACTTTTGCAAAGACTGACATCTAGAAACTGCAAGACCCTGAAGTTTGAACCCTGGGTCAAGGTTGAGGTTTACCTTGACCTAGGTCAGGGTTGAGGTTGACCTTGACAAAGCGGGAAATAACTTTTGCAAAGACTGACATCTGGAAACTGCAAGACCCTGAAGTTTGAACCCTGGGTCAAGGTTGAGGTTTACCTTGACCTAGGTCAGGGTTGAGGTTGACCTTGACCTAGGTCAAGGTAAAGGTTGACATAGACCCAAAAGGTCAACCCTGACCTTGAAGTCCAGAATCTCAGGTCTGCAATCCAGAATGTAGAAATTAGGCTGGAAAGAAGTGGAAAGAGGGGAAAAACATGGGGAAAGCTAGATCAAGATTAGGAACCCATTCAAGGTTCTTGTCATGACTCCAAACCACTTACTCAGAAGGCTAAACCAGTCTACAATGGAAGTTCTTCCATTTTCTGACTATACAACATCATCAGTAGCACTCTTGTCGGTTTCCTCAGGAGTACCATCTTTTGGTTTGTATCCTTCATTGGTGTCTTTTGCTTCATCAGTCTTGGTTTCTTCATTTTTATCTTGAGTATCTACATATTTTTCCTTATCTCCTCTAGTAACCTTATTAGTGTCAGTTACATCTTGAGTATCTCTGATGTCTTGTTGACCATTGGTGTTATCCTTATTTGCATCTTCCCCTGCATCATTTGGAGTATCCTTCTCAGGTGATTTTCTTGATTCTTGCATGATATTGATAGCTTGTATAAATATTGGTAGTTTTCCTGGAATGTTCACCTGTGCAGTATCAACTGTTGTGTCCTGCTCATCATTTTTGTCATTTCCAGCAGTGACATCTTCATCCTTATTCACTTCCTTTCTTGGGTCATCGGTAATGTCAATGACATTAGTATCCACAATGTTGTCATTTGTGGTGTCTTCCCATGTTTCATCTACAACATCTGCAGTCTTTTTTCTTGTTGTATCATCTTATTATTTATCTAACTCAATGGATGTGTCATCTTGAGTTTCCTTTTCAACATCTTGTTGTTGACAGTCTTTGTTAGGGCTTTCCTCCTTAGTAGGTCTGCTCATTATCTTGCACCATTTCTTATGGATGTCCTGCTCAAGCTTTATAAGCTTTCCTTTAAGGAGTTTGTATGCTCTCAGCTTTGGTGAGAACTCATTTTTGTACTTTTCCATCATCTCATCAATTTCAACCTTCTTTGATTCAAGTGGCATTAGAGAAACAAGTACTCTCTCTCTCTCTCTTATCTCTTTCTCATTTTTCAATGCAAATGTCCAACGGGAGTATAATCTATCCAAGAGTTCCCTTGGTACATAAATATCTTCAAATTGTACTGGTACATATTTGAAGTTTTACATTTTAGATATCATGACATCTTCAATTTTATTCTGATCTTCTAGATTTTGTTTCGGCCATCTTCTTATGTTTGGATTTGTAATAGATTTAGAATTTGCAATATATACAAAAATGTCATCAATAGAGTCAAGTTCTTTTACCTTGACATTTTCAGCTTCAATAGCTTCATCCTGCTTGGTTTCATTTATATCCTCTTTGGTTCTTATGAATTTCCTTCCTTTCTTTTTTTGCCCTCTTTTCGGTGCGGGATCTTTCCTTTTGTAAGTCGTTACCTTTCCCTTCTATAGAGGTGAAGGAGTAGAATCTTTTGATGTTTGGATTCTGGTTCTAGAAGCAACTATTGTCCTTGATTTCTTAGATGGTGGAGGAGGTGGTGAATCTAACTCTGTTTCTTCATATTCATCCTTTCCTTCATCTTTGCCGACAGATAACTATTCTTTGATTTCTTCCTCCTTTTCAACTTCTTCATCCTGTTCAACTTCTTCCTCAGTTGCTGATAGTATCTTTTTCAAATTCTTCACCATCTTGTCTTTCTTCTTGACTATCTTCTTAACAACTAGGCCTAATTTAATTCTTGTCTTGGCCTCTTCTTATGTACCAAACCTGGTTTTTTTCTTATCCAGTGGTTCATTAATCAAGGAATCAATTGCCTTAGTAGCAAGATCAATGTTGATATCATTCTCTAATGGTTGCAACCATGTTGTCCTTGGTACAGCAGGCTTAATGTATGTATTGTTAGTGTCAACCATGAAGCATATCTCATCCTTATATTGTTCAATGAGTTTCTCGGGGATTCTTACCCTCTTTTGCATTTGTTTTTTGAATACATTGAAGTATTCATCCATAGCTGTCTTGAAGTTATCACCCAGTGTAGCTATGTGCTCATTGATTTGCATGGTGACCAGTTTGGTGCCGTCCCATTTAACATCTCCAACTGACGGGAATGTTTCTTGAAAATAAAAGAAGATACACATTATTAGTGAGCCAAACTTACAAGTGTTTGACTTTTCATTCCTGATAGTCTTTAGGTTGTCCTTAAACTGATTTAGGAGTAGCTCAGATAAGTCTAATTGTGTCCCCTTTTTCACAATTTTGAACGTTGTGTCCACTACACCTGATGCTACGTTGTTTAATTTGCTTTCCTGGAAGAATTTATAGCCTAGAACACATGCAACAAACTTGATTTCATCATTGGTTATTTTTGTAGCTTTTAGTCCTCTGCCATCCCATTTGGCTCTAGTCATATTTTCGGTCTCGACCTTTGGTGGATGCTTTAGTGCATTAACTTTATCAGTTATGGGGTAACTGGTGATATCATGAATTATGTCTCAGGTTATTACCTTCGGTTCATCAATCCATAGCTTGTTTTTATGCATTAGGCTTAGCACTAACCGAATCCATTCGATTTTGAAGACCTTCAGAAACATTAGGAAATTGGTGAGCCCTTTCACTTCAATTTTCTTATGCTCATCCTTAAGTTTTCCATCCTCATTGCATAGCTTCTTGTAAGCTTCTTCTACCTCTAATGTTCCTATCTCTGCAATCTTGCAGTGTATAAACGATTGAACATCTTCAACTAGTAAAATGCTAGCTGGAATGCGTGAAAATGCTCCAGCATTGTCGGGTTGTGAGGAAACCTCAGGATGGATCTTATAGTTAGGTTCCTCAAATGTCATGTTCTTGATGAGCTTGAACTCATCTTTCTTTGCATTCTTGGATTTTATGATTCATGAAGTTGAGACCATTTTTGGGTATTTAGGGTTTTTGTGTATTGTATAAAAAGAGAGTTTTCAGTTCTTTGGAACTTACTATTTACTGTAGCAAACATTCTTGATCTTCTTTGGAGTTTTCTTTTTCAAGTCTTTATTGCTCTATGATCCCTTCACTTTGTGCTTGAAAATTGCCTTGGTCGCTCTGCTCTGGGTGTCGTGAATAAATGAGTTATTCTGATGCCCTATTTATAGTCATTTCCCTAAAACATGTTCCATAAATGCTTACCAAGTCCTCGATGTATGAAGAATGAGTTCGTCGGTGAAGACTTTACTTCCTTTGATGACACTTAAAATGTTTCAAAACAATTGTTGTTCACTTTTCTTTTACCGACAGGTTTCGGTATCACTGACAGCTTGTTCATTTTCTTGTTTATCGACAAGGCTCGGTTTATACTTAGCAACCTTTTCTTTTAACCGACACTTCTTGGTAAGTGTTGGCAAGCTTAGCTTTGAGTATATACCGATGGGTTTTGGTATATATGCCCGAAAGCATTGTTATCATAAATTTTAACAAGTAATACCATGATGCATCTTTCTTATGCTAATTTGGCATTATATCAACATACTATGGAACTGATGTAAAGTAATAGCATGGGTAATGTAGTTCCATACTTATTTGTTCTTCTGAAATGGGGGTGGTGATGTCACCGGATCTATTGGATGGGGTGTCACCATTTGCATTTCTCGGTCTAGCTTCATCATTACTTGAAGCCTTTCTCCACTTTTTGTCTCTAGCCCTCTAGATATCTTCAATGGTGTTTCCATTGAAATATGTACTTCTCTCTGTCATTCGGTCTCTACAGTCTTTATTGAGATGACCAACTTTATGGCAATGTAAGCATGCCATTTTGGGGTTAGTCTAGCCTCTAGACTTTCTAGTCCATTTTCTCATATAGTTTGCATCAATGTGACCATATCTTCCACATGTTGTACAATTTGTCCAAGTATTGTAGTCCCATACATACTGATTACCGATTCTCTTCGATTGATAGGGAGTTTCTTAACCTTTAGCCTTCCATGCCTGCCTTTTATTTTTCTAGAATTCAAGAGTTGTGTGCCCATTCATTTTGCATGTAGGACAGTATTTATCCATGTAGGTTTCCTTCTTTGGTTGTTTCATCTTAGACTTACATTCATATGCTTTATGTCCTTTCTTGTTACATTTATAACATAATCCTATGAATGAAGATGTAGATTTAGGAATACCTTTCATTTTGCCTCTACATACATTTGATGTATGGCCTTTCTTTCCATAGTGATAGTATGTAAGATTTCTTGGTCTTGAATTTGTGTAAACATTCTTTGGATCGGCTTGACTTGATGATTCTCCATTCTCGGTAAAACCCAGACCGGTATTGTTGTTGACTCTTCATTGTCCTTCAAGAAAATCATCCATTCTTTTATTGCTTTCTTTAGCCTTTTTGATAATTTCATTATGTTGTTGTTGAATTCTTATTTCATGTTTCAAATTTTCATTCTCAACCCTTAGTTCACCGATAGCTTCTATTCTTTCAATGAGTTCAACATTAAATTTGTTTGCCTCTTGACTCATAAGAATAATCTGATTTGTAATCTCCTGGTGATGCTCTATAAGTCTTTGTATTTTAGACTCTTTTTCTTTTAACTTTTATGTGACCTTTCTTCTATCATCAATAGCTAGTGTTCTTTCTTGCTCATCTTTTCTAGCATTTTCATGACATCAATCATTCTTACCATCTGTGTCTCTTAACCGACTTACAGAGATATAAGTGGTCCAGCCAGATGTAGATTGATTTTAGTTAGGCTTGTGATGCTTTCTTCTAATGTATCTAATGCTTTGCTTGTAGTTGATCCTGAAGACTCAAAGAAATTTGGTATCTCTTCCTCATGATAATCTATCTCATTATAGCGAGATTCCATATTCTTTCTTTCATCTAGCAGGTGTCTCATGCTGATTCTAGCTTCTTTATACTATTCAAAGAATATTTGAATTTTAATCTTTTTATTCTCAATATTTTAATCAAGTTTGTACTTCTCCATTGTATGATCTTTTCTCTTAAGCCTTTAAGCTTTCCAAGAAGAGACTTAGCTCTGATACCAATTTTTAGGATTAATGGGAAGTATGTACTGAGAGGGGAGGGATGAATCAGTACCTCTAAAACTTTTGTATCCCTTTTTTTCAATTAACCTTTGTAATTAATTGTATATCCATTCAATCTAATTTAAACTATCTTTATGTGAGTTATATCAAATCATAACATTAACATGCATGTGAGCATTCATAGAAACATTCATGAAAGTAATTTGACACATAACACAAGATATGATATCGTAGAAAACTCCTGTGAGGAAGTAAAAACTTGGATGGGAATGGCACCCACAAAATCTTAACTATCTGCAAATTGGAAGGGGTCAGTTAAGGCTTACAATTTTATCACTTCTGATGATCTACCATGTTAGGAGTATCGATGGAGACCTGTTAAATTCTACTCTGTTAAGAGCTTTAGCAACACTATTGAGTGTGCACTCGGTTAAGAGATTTGTTGTTGGATGGTTAAATACACCTTCCTTGAAAGGATTTTTTACACTTTGCTCCACTTGTTAGAATGATAGAAAAAAACAAATTGACCTGGTAAATGCAATCTCCTATTGCTGATACAGATCTAATTTAGTTTACATAAAAATATTATCACCTTAATTGTGATTGAATAATACCTCTAATTCTCGGTATGCTCTATTCTTGGTTCTTGCTAACCAAATTTACCTTTTTTGTCCCTATTATTGAAACTCTCAATATGATCCATATATGTGCTCATATGATTTGTTCATGTTCTCCTCTCTCTTCACATCATATAATCATCCATTATAATGAATGACTGCATCATCTATATATAGATGGATTGACTTCATCAAGTTTTGATAAAAACAATGTTAACTCTAAGATCAGGTTTACAACTTATACCTAGATCTCCTAGTCTATGTTTTTTAAATCAGTTAGCCTGATTAAAGAACTTACATTCATGTATCTTGTCCTTAAAGAAATGGATTTAAAATAATTAAATATCCTATAAATAGAATACACTTTATTTATCTAACATGGAAGTCAGATCCACTTTTTGTGGGTTGCAACTGACTTTCGATTCTATCTTTCGGTCGTGCTTGACTATCCTTTAGTTTTGTTCTATCGGTTACACTGTAACTGTCTTGTCAGTCTGCACTGTAACTTGCATATCGGGTTTCTTTGTCACGTTCCACTTTATCTTTCTTCTTTGGATTTCAGTTTACACACTAACTTGTGTCATCTATTCTCTTTGCACTTAGTCATCTCCGGTGATCTCATAGTATTTGATCTTCAATTTTCTTAGTCCTATCTTTTGGTGTATGCTTACCAAAAGTGTAGTTTGCATACTAATGGAAAATTAATGTCATTAGAGAATGACCTCAATCTTTGCAGGTTCAACTTGGATACCTACATGTGAGATGTAGTGCCCTATAACTACTCCCTCCTACATCATCATGAAACATTTTTCATTGCTAAGGGATATATTATGATCTTCACACTTTTGTAGAACTTTTTTAGGTTTCCTAAGGCTTCCTCATAAGTAATACCATAAGCAGTAAAGTTACCCATATAGATTTTCATGCAGTCATGTGAGATGTCTAAAAATATACTGATGACTTCTCTCTAAAATGTAGTTGGAGCATTGCACAATCCAAATGGGAGTACATCGTATGCATAGGTACCCTAAGGACATGTAAATATTATCTTTTCTTGGTCCTCATGTGCAATCCTTATTTGTTTATATCCACTAAAACCATCTAAGAGTGAGAAGTATTATTTACCTGGTAAAGGTCTATGAAATGGAGTGTAAAATAGTACTTATTAGTTGCGCCATTAAGATCTTTATAATCCACACACACTCTCCACTTTCCCCACTTCTTGGGAACTATAACAAGAGGTGATACCCATTAACTATAAAAAAATTGGATAAATAAAGCTTGTTGGCATTATGGTAGTTTTTGGAGGAGATGTGAAGATTGGTCATAAGAAGATACATACTTGGTTGGCATTCATGGAAACATGATCATTTAATATGATTGGAGTGATTGTTAAGATATGTACATGATCTATAAAGGGAGAATAGTTACCTATGTTGACCGGTGTACATGACGTGTATAGGAAGAATGATTTCAGTCAGTTAAATTGGTAGCAGTCGAGTTACAGAAAAGATTAGACGATGTGATCTTAGAGGAGGAATTCATATGGTATGAGGAATGTATGGTTCTGACCATGACAACTAATTTGATGTTTTGATTGAATTATGTTTTTGATGTGGAAGACACTATACCTATTGGGTCATCAATCAAAATTTCATGATAAATCAGTTAAGGCGGTGGATCTGAGGTCGGCTATTGTTTATAAAAATGGATATTACATTTGGGGATGATGTATTAGGTATGACTGATGCTGATTTCAAGGAGGTTAGTAAATATTTTGTGCTAACTTAGATGGAAGGTTTTTAAGGTCTTAAGCCACTTAAGAACACAATATATAAGGAGATCTAAATCATGTGATTTACAGTTGTGATTGTATTTTGAAGTGCAGTGATAAGAGATTGAAGAAGTAGAGATCACTATATCATCTGTCATGCCCCAATATTACGTTCATAACACAACAAATATTTTTTTTTAAAGAGCATAATAATGCAGTGATGAATGCTGTAACAAGGTTCTCAAGTTTACTAACAAGCTACTAGGTTACATCGTTAAGGAAATGGATTAATTCCATAGGTAAATTATAAAATACGTTATTAGGGTTAAGGGGGAATCATGACGACATGTCAACATCCCTCAACCCATTCCTAAGTATCAAGGTTTAATTTGTTTAATCACAAAGGTGTTTTCTTAAGTTCCTAATTAAATTTTAATGAAGGGAGTTAAATTAACGAAATAATTACATCAATCCCTAACATATTCTAGATTAACATTTTTAACTAAAATGATTACTATATTATTAAAACAATAATGTAGGTCTCATCATTTAAAAGTGTTTCACTAACCCTCGTTTAAAGAAACCCTATTAAATGGCTAGATTTAATTAAAATCAAATCATTTAATAATCCTTAGTAACAATAACTAATAAAGGTCACTAATAATAATAATATAATTGATTATCTAAATTATAAATTAATAAACTTAATTATTTTTCAATTCTTAAATCTTATCATTATAGGACCCCTTTAAAACTACTTTGAATTTTGACAAGATTTAGATCGATTATTTTAATACATTTACAAGTGTGTGATAAAATAGCTCAAATTATTAGATTATTAAGATCCTCATTATGTAAGCTTAGCATTTAAACTATTTATTCAATTATTAAATCTAAGTTCACCCATTAATCTACAACATATTTAAACCTTCAAAAAATCACTCATAAATAAATTTAAGGTGAAAGAATAATTAATATATATTATACTTAATCGATTAATGTTGCACCCTAGATAGATTTCTTGCCCCAATAAAATGCAATAAAGTCTAAACATCATTGATAAATTCAACTATATGAAATTTATAATATTTATTTAAATCATCTATTAAATCCAAGAGTTAAATAATACGATGGTATAATTCATCTTTTAACTATGTTTACTATCTTATATCAAATTTCACTTAATTAAATCTCCCTCTAAACTTACTTACCACAATCATTTAACATAATCATCTATATATAATATTAATCATTTGAATTTATTTTCAAGTGTTTTATTAAATAATTTAATTTAATCTTATAACATAAGTTCCTTTACCAATATCTTTTTAAATTCAATAACTAATCATTAAAGCTACTTTTAAAAGTGTCTAGTTAAATTAACTTAATCATTAAAATTGTTTTAAAATTGTTTCATTAATGAATTCAATTAACTAATTAACTAGGCTAAAAAAAAACCCCCACCAAAAAAAATCAATCTAAGATAATATTAAAACAATTCTTTAATGAGATCAAAAGTTAAAAAAAAAATAAAAAGGGAGAAAAAGAATTCCATCCCATCAAAGTTAAATTATCATTAAAATCACTATTAAAATCACTATTAATTACCGAGGTGAAACTGGTAATGTTGTGAGGGAGTTGAGTTGATACCCCCCATGCCAAGGTCTACCAACTTGAGTTTGTCTTTACATTTAGCTAAGGTCACATCGAAGTCTTCTACTTCTCTATTGAGGGGAACATGAGTTCCTACTAAAATTGAGTTAACAGATAAAGTGCTATCCCTAGGTATACAAATCTCTATTCCATTATAAGGGAACTTAACATACTGATGATAGGTAGATGGCACTGCTTGCATATCATGAATCCACAGTCTACCAAGTAAGATATTATATGCAAGGGGGCCAGCATCAACTATTTGAAATAAAATATCTTTTTCAATAGGGCCAATCCTAATAGGAAGGACAACCAACCCCTTGGAACTTCTTTCCACCTCATCATAGGCTTTGATGGTGATCCTCTTCCTGGTATCTATGACTTTTTTAGAATAACCCAACTCTTTCAAAATACTAAAGGAACAATATTAAGCCCAGCACCCCCATCTATCAACATGCGCCTAACATGGGTTCTATGGATCATGAAATCAATATGAAGAGAAAGATTGTGTGGGTGGCTCAAGGCTTTATCATCATCCTTTGAAAAGGTAAGGTAATGAGGACTAGCAATGTAGTTAACCATGTTCTAGAATTGATTGACATCTAAGTTGTTGGGGATGTTTGTTGTGCGCAAAGCATCCTCAAGGACTTTCTTGTGTCTCAGGGACAACTCTAAGAGCTCAAATATCAGAATCTGAGCTGGGGTTCTTTGCAACTGATCAACAAGACTATAGCTTGACTTAGGATTAAATGTTGGTTTTGAGGTGACATTCTTGGATGCCACTTTCTTAGGTTTACTCTGTTGACTCAAATTGGGTCCTCTGATGACAATAGGACCTTGACTTCATGTGACAGTATTGAGAGCTTGTGAGGATTCTCTAGAGTTAGGACCCCTTAGCACCACGACAGGTTCTTCTTCAAAGATAGGAGGAGAGTCCACGTCTAGATCATAACTATAGGGATCTTTACCCCTCATCATATTGACATTTTCTTCTACAAATTCAAGCATGTTGATAGTATTTTCCACATCTTTGTAAGTGTAATTGATCTCAGCCTTGCCATTCTTAGCTTTAGAGGTTTCCCCCTTCTCATATTTGGGCAACAGATCTTTGAATGCCTTATGATCGGCATTGGTGTTCAATCCATCTATCTTAAGTTTGTCATTCTCAATGAGATCTTGAATAATATGCTTGAGTTTCTAGTATTTTTCAATGTCATGTCCAATACCATTGTGAAACTTGCAAAAGGCTTTCTCATCCCACCAATGTGGCTTAACATCAGGTATATAATGTTTCATGAGATCTTGAGGATGTGCAAGGTTGTTGGCAATGAGTGTTTTCAAGACATCCTCATATGAGTCACCAAGTTTTTAAAATTGGCATCTTTCTTTCTTAGGCCTATCTTGGTATCTTGGCTTGCTCTCTTGTTGATTGGATGTATTGAGCTTCATGGCTTGAACAACACTAGACAAGTGGAGCATAGTTTGATCTTTGGGTTGGGATGAGTCCACAAGTCCATCATTGACCACTTGTTTGTTCCTATTCTAGTGTGAGTTCTTCCCTTTATCCTTGTTAGGGTTGTTGTTGTTTTGACCATTGTTGTTGTTGTTGTTTCCATGTTTGGTCAAAATTCCTTGTTCTTTCAAAACAACCTCAATCCTACATTCGGTTTCAACCATGGTGTCAAAGGAATCAAAAACCATCTTCCTAACTTCATACTGTATTTCGGGAACCAAGTTTCTAACAAGGATGTCAATCTTTTCATTTTCAAGAATGGTTCTAGAGTAGTGAGAGCATTGTCATCTCCACCTTTGCAAGAAAGTGAGAAATGATTCCCCTTGATTTTTCTTTAAGTTACATAAGTCCAACATGGTGATTGATCTTGAAAGGTTGTATGCAAAGTGTTGACCAAAAATGTGGACAAGCTCTTTGAAAGTCTTGACGGGAGGAGTTATGTTGGTGAACCATTCCATCGCTTGACCCTTAAGACTCCTTGGGAACAATCTCATGAGGTATGAGTCATCTTGGTGGAACTCAAAACTTGTAGTGTAAAATTGGCGCACATGATCATGTGGATCTCGATTCCCATCGTACTTCTCATATTGAGGGATCTCAACCTTTCTAGGGAGTTCTTTCATGTTAACACTTTTTTCAAAAGGATTAGGACAAATTTAATCAAGTTAGAAAAAATTCTTGGGTGCTAAAATATTTTCCATCATGCTCTTAAGTTTTTTTATCTCCTCTTCTTGAGATGGACCTTGCTTCTTAATCTTTTTGTCCACATCAAAGTTGTAGGGGACTCTAGCACCCTTGTTGATTAAACTCTCTAGGAACTTGTCTTTGTTTTTCTCTAAATATTTCTCCACGTACTTCTAGAAGAGTGGTTCTTGTTGAATTTTCATGAAGTCTTGGGAGGTGAGGTCAAAAATCAAGCTACTACCCCCATATTGTGAACCATGATAAACACGTTGTGAAGGTTGTTTTGAGTTCCTAGGAGGTGTTTGTCTCCTATAATGATCATGTCTTGAAACCCTTCTTCCTCTAGGGACAGGAGATTTTAATGGCATCCTTGAACATCTTCCACTTCATGGAGTCTTAGGAGGAGTGGATGGAGGAGAGTTAAAATATACCACTAACACGCATGTTATTAAATTGGTCATTAAGTCGCTAAGCCAAGATTCTATCTTCCTCCTCCTGGAGAGATTTATTTTCTATTTCTAACAAGGTTTGTCTCTCCAAATCTAAGAGTCTAAACTGTTCTTCCTTTTGATCTTGTTCATCTAGGAAGGATTTCTTTTCACACTCAATTATTTTAAGTCTTTCACTCGTGTATCTTAAAGATATTTTGAGCGGTGAACTTGGCCTTGAATGTTGAAACAAATTATTGGTGTATGTTGCATTTATGTGAGTGTTATAAAGTTCATCATATTGGTTTTCATGTTGTCATTTCTCATCTTGATAGGCTTTACTCTTACCTCTCTTAGCCCTTTGGTGTGCATCTAAATATCTAGTTGAGATAAGGGGTGAAGTTGGTCGACTGTCACAAGAGGAACCACCAAATGAAATGGTATCTATATGTTTTGAAAATATGTCATCAAGGCATTTATACATGTCTTCCCTCTCTCATCGAGTCATTGTGTAACTCATATCCATATCTGAGTGAGAAGATGCTAAGGGTGTACCCAACTCACTAAGGTGACTCTTGGAATCAAACCAAACTTCTGAATTATTCCTAGGTGATTGATCAAATATGGGTTCTTTTCCCTTACATTTTTGGAAAGTTTGAACTAAGGGTAATTGGTTAAAGACTACTTGAGGTTATTTTCCTTGATCTACTTGATATCTTGTTGTAACTAGCATGAAATAAAAGGTACTAGCTGATAGGATGACCCTAAGAAATGTTGGTACCAAACTAGGATAGTAAAGGCATTCACTTGTCCAAAAGAGAGGTGATAAGATAGAATTTTGCAAGGGGTATAAACCAACACTGCCACAGAGGTTCCCACTGAACGGGTGAATACCCTAACACATATGGATCAGGAAGGTGATTTACCCAAGTTATATTGATTGAATTTGAATTTGTATAGAAGTGAATGGACAAGAGATTACCAAAACTCTCCAAGTGTGTTATCAAAGAATCTAAAGGTTTATCTTCTCAACAAGGATGATATCTAGCTTACCAAATCCAAGAAAGGTCACTTGTGAAATCAAAGATCACTAGTTCAAGAGGTTAAAACGCAAGAATCCAAAGTATAAACAAGCTTCTAATAGTGGGGTAAGTGACCTAATCTGATCTGGATCAACCAAGGAAGACTAAAAATGATAGGATAGCAAATTGGGAAAGTTTATAGTTTGACACTTAAGAATGTAGATTTGTTGATCGTTTGGATGTTTGTCTTGAAGTTTGGTGTATGTTTTGATGTTTCACTCACGCAAGACACATCAAGCAGATTGTTTTTTGTAAATAGAACAGTCACTCCACAACCTAGGTAAGCCAGGGAAATATCTATTGAATTCCCACTTGAATCAAAGTTTAGCCACGTCTACTCATAGCGGACAACTTAGAAGCTTGGAGGCATGAGCTCCACCTTATACTGAACTCACTTTTCAGGCACACCAAGCTTTGAATCCCAAGGGAATCACTCCCCAAAGGACCGGTGTCTCTACTAAGAGCCATAAAAATGTGGGACATCTTAGTTAGTCTCTGACCTTCTGCACCAATAGATAGAGGGTTTTTCGTCACTAAAACAAAGTCTGTAGTCAAGGCATCCATTTAGGTGTTTTTGATCAAGTTATTTTACCAATTAAGGGGGCTCTCCCAATCCTTTCAAAGAAAGGTTTTCACCTTAGCAATTTAGGGACTTTAATGCACCACTAGGGTAGTAGAGGATATTTTAGTTTCCACAAAAAATTCACACCTGTCCATTGTGAGACTAATCACAATGGCATTTTTTATATACTAGTTTGGAAGGGCTTGGCTTTAGCCTATTATCGATTGGTAAATCCACTCTCACTGGCTCTATTAAAGCACTTGGGAGGTAGCCAAACTAAAATAATTAAATGAGTTTCTCTTACACCCAAGATCCACAAAGGAAAGGGGAGATGATACATTCATATAATCCTTAGGATTACAATCTAAAAGACACTTCAAACACATAAGAAAATGACAACAATGCTTCTAGATTTTTGATCATCCCAAAAGGGCCAGAGCATAGTTTCCTAACATCATTGCCATTCCTAAAATACAAAAATAGAAGTTCATTTTAGAAGTCTTGCATGTGGGTTCCTATTGTAATAAAACAAAATAAAATTCAAGCACAAAGTTTAGCATGCTATCGATCAAGGCAACCTGCAAGATGATTCGTTAGTAGTCTTTATTTGAGTCTTCTTTTCAACATCCTCGAAAAATTTTGAATTTTTTACTGAAGCTTCTCTGATATGTCACCAACCTGCAAAAAAAAATTCAGACCAAAAATCTAAGCCGTTTGAGAGATATGATCAAATCTTTGAAAATCTAGGGTTTTTGTCTCCAAGCAAATCTGCACAAGGGGGTTAGCACCAAAAATAATCAAAACTAGCATGTAAAGGTGGGTTGCCCCATGGTGGGCACCAAAAATGTGTGCTAAAAATGTGACACACTTCTATGAGTCATTATATTCAAGATTGCTCAGGAATGAGGTCTCAAATGGTGACTCATAGCTCCTTATTCATGGAGTGCAAAGGTTTGTAATGGAGGCCCTCAGTTTTAGACCTAGTTATGCCCATGAAAGTACACCATGAAATGAGAGATTCAAAGAGAAAGTGAAAGAATGCTAGTCTTTATGATCACCAAATATGCATTGCAAATGAGAATGAAAGCTATTCTATATGATAACAATGCATGGAAGGAAACTAATCTATATGATAACAATGCATGGAATTAAATACGCAAGCTTAATCTATGAAAGGAAATATGAATCTAAATTAACATGAATGTACTCTAAATGGATTTCCATGGATGCATGAGAGAAGAAGACAAGAAGAAGAAGTTGCATGGTTCATGCTCAAATGTTCAAACCCTCCAAAATTGCTCTCCAAACCTGCAACATAACAATAGCATAAAAGTGTATATCCAGATGAGAAGGAGAGGTTTCCTTTTAAAGAGCAATGGACAGTAGAGAATAAGAGGTAAAAATAAATGAGCAATGGTGGAGATTAAATCTTGGTTGATCCATGTGCTCATATCTTCAAAAGGAAAAATCAAAAGCTATAATTAAGTGGCAAAAAGCCCACCACTTAGGAATATGTGTGAAGAAAAAGGAGCTTTATTTATTTTTATTTAATTTATTTCCTTTTTCATCACAAAGAGGGATTCAAGCTTAATATTCTATGTGATTTGAACCCAAATGAGTACCGTGGGACTTGGGTAATATCTGACTCGAGCAATTTTAAGTACATGTGAACTTGAGCCTTGTGAAAAAAGAGGACCATCAACTAATAGTTCATGTTGAATGTATGTGCTACTGAATACTTAAAAACCCAATTTTTTGAATTAATAGGAAGAACAATTAAACAAATAAATGAAATTTGTATTGTTAAAATGTTAAGCATTGAATAGGTGCCTATGAACGAGATTAATTCCTTGTATTGCATCTATCATGGAAAATTGGGTCCACTTTTGTCTTGCAAAAACTATAGTTTGGCAATGTTATCTTCTCTCAGGAACTACACTATAATTGAGAAACTTGTTTATACCTTGCAACAAGCTTCTAGTTTCAGTCCTAGAAAATATGGATAAGCTGACCAAATTGCAAATGATGTCTATGATAGTGAATCAAGTGGATGATCTGGCAGCATAAAATCTAGAGGAGATTTTTTTGCACTTATTTTTCATATCACATCATGTAATCAGTTAGTTCAATGATACCACAAGAGTTAGGGATGGTGATTCATCTACAAGTAGATGAGCTAGGTATTCAAAAGTTTTGTAAAAATAATTAAATACTATTAAATAATAATATATAATTGAATTGAGATAAATAATATAACATGTTTGAAAATCAATTATGTATTTACTATCATTAGCAAAAAAAAAATTAAATTAAGTCATTAGAATTGTATATTTTGTGCGGAGAAAGAAAGAAAAGAGTAGTCATAATTATGTCTATGCCCACTATAACTCAACGTTTGCAAGGTTCATAATCTTTATGGGGCCAACTCTTTCATCTTCAATTCTCTTGAAGGGAATAAATGGTAGAAAGATAAAAGAATTTTATTTACAATTAGAAATCTATTAGATATTTTGAAGATATTAGCTTAATGATAAGTTTTTGTTTTAATAGTGAAATAAAACAAAAAATAATTTAATATTAAAAAGAAGCATAAATATATTTGTCTCAAAAGAATTATTGAAATTTAAACTTATCTTTAATGTGTATAAGTTAAATTATCTTTAATGTGTATAAATTAAATTAAAATATATTATCTATGTAGAAAGAATTATCTATGCAGTGCAGGTTCGTTGTCAATTCAAAAGTTTGAGAGTTGAGTTTTTGTAGGATGGGCTAAAAATGTATTTGTGAATCTTTACAAGCCATACCAATCATAACATGGAGTACAATTCAAACATATAAACATGAGGTTCTTGTAGAAGCTACTGGGATTGAAGGTTAATGGGGGGGATTAGATTAATGTCTACCTGCGGGAAGAAATATGGCTCAGTAAGGTTTTCTAGCAAAATGGCACCAAGATGGCTAATATTTCCCCTAAAATGCATTTACTAATTTTTTATGTAACAATAACTCTCTCTACATGCATCTTAATAATTGTGGGAATAACGATTTCTCTAATACTGAATGAAATAATATATTCAATACCATGGAGCCTAAAAAATTTATTTAATAGATCTTTAGAGCCAGTGCAAACAAATAAAATACATAAAACATTGTAAACATTCAATTTTTCTATTGATATCATTGAACCATATTATAGTAGAATATCGTCATAGGTCTTGACATTTACGATTTTACATAATTATTAGACTAAGAAGATATTTTGAATATTACTATTTTCACAACCAAAGAGAAGTTATTGTCGCCAAGTATTTATCTTAACCCATATATTAATGAGACGAGCCTCTAAAGGATTCTAGTACATTCAAATTGAACTATGAATACTCGTTGTGTGAGGCTTGATATGAGATATTGGTGTCTTTGGGTGGTGCTTTTTTAGTATGGGTTTTCCATAGTTTTAACATAGCTGGGTTTTCCTACCTATAGTTGGGTATTCCTAATTAATGTGAATCACTTAAAGGAACCTAGTTGGGATGTGAAATAAAATTTGGTGAAACTCTAAGAGTTATGGATTTTTTAAAGATTGGATATAGATAGATGGTATTTTATCACACTATTTAATTTTAATTCTTTCCATGGTTTTCCTTATATTTCACTTATATGAGAAAGATTCCTTAAAAGGTTATAAAACCTTAGGTTTTGGACCCTATGTGTATGTTCCTTGAAATAGTATTATAAGTACATGGAACTTAAATCACATTTGGAAGCATGTATGTAGTAAATCCTTGGGCAATGGATCACCTAGTGATCCAAGCCTATATGGGAGGGATTTAGCAAGCTACTCCAAGAGTGAGGTGCTATTGAACATGATCAATCAATATTCCTTCTTCAATATGCTTCAACTATAGGCTTAATTAAATGTATCAAATGCTTGTGAATGCACCTTTTCAATTTATATGTCCTTTCTATCTATTTTTGATCCAATGAAGAATAATCATGATCATCAAGCTTACCTACTTTGAGGTTTGTGGTATTTTACTCACTAAATTCTAGTTCAGTCAAAGATAGAAGTTATGAGAGACATTTTCAGCATGGTTTATCTTTATAGAAATATACAACAATAACTTTAAAGTTGATGTAACTAATAAAATTAGAGCTTGTGTTTTGATCACCACAACTTTAGTTCATGGCTAAATGAAATTTATATAAGGTACAAGTAGCCTCTACTCATTGGAGAGGTAGATCCTTCCAATAAATAAGGGCATAATAAACATGGCCATGGCATCATTTCTATAAATCATTTATAGATGTTTGTGTAAATAGTGACAAGGACAAACTAGTTAGCTTTTAAAATATCTAGGAGAGTCTTAAACACACTAGTTAAGTCCACACTTAGGTAGTTTTTCTTTTTCATCTCACTTCATGAGGTTGAGACGCATGAACTTAAATTTTGCAACACTTAACCCATGTGCATATGACACCTATATCATACGCATCCCATGTGCATGGCACATCATGGACACATGCAATGTCACTTTCAAAAAATGAATGGAATAACGTATTTGAAATAAATAAATAAAAATATTCACCGAATATCATAGACACAATCTTTACCAAATTATATCCAAACTGCTATAATTGTGTATGCTTAAAAAATACAAATGATTCAAACTCCAGTAGCAAATTTTACTAATTATGATCTAATCTCTTCAAAAGGAACTATTATTCAAATCACTACACAATGATAGAAAATATTATACAAGAATGTGCACACTAAATCATTAAAATTTATTGAAAATCCTTGAAGATGTGCTTTGTACATTGTCAACTGACAGAACATGCAGACAGAAAAAAAAAATAGACGTCAATGTCCACACTGATCATTTGTCTGCAGTGAGCGGATTGAAAATAAAAATTATCCACAGACCGCTTGTTGACGTATGAAATGATTAAATAGCCAATTTTATTCATTATTTGGAAACCCAATTGACATTCTTTGATGGGGAGTTTTGGGTGGCCGAATATTAGGTCGTGCGAGGAATGACAGCGACATCACCAATAACCCAATACCGCTTCCTGAACAGAACAATGGTATTAAACGTGAGACAGGTATTGTGGTCTTTCGTACATGAGGAACCTCGCACTTAAAGCCTATCAGCTAATTATTAGAGTTTTCTATCTTTCTTTTTAATTATTTAGATTAAAGATTAATTTAATTAGATTTAGAATTAGATTTTAATTTAACTTAAATTTTATTTTTAGATTTTTATTTTAATCTAATTGAGATTTAGTTGTTAGATTTATTTTCTAATTTTTTATTTTAGATTTTGTTAAATTAATTTAGTTGTGATTAAATTAGATTTTATTCAATTAGTATAGATTAATTTTGTTAATTAGATTTTAATGTAGATTTAACTTAGTTTAGATTTTAGATTAGAATAATTTTGTTAATTTAGTTTGGATTAATCTTATATTAGGGTGTGTGCACCAAGTTGTGGACCAAAAAGGGGCGGGTATAAGTGGACAAATTTTATTTTTTTGAAATCGGGTAAACCTGAACTTGGAATAGGAGTTTGAGGGTCATGCACTGAAAACAAGAAGATGTGTAAAAAAAAAAAATTGTAGTACTCTGAATCTAGTTTCTAGAACACTAATTTTTTTTAAAACCTGATAAGCTTAAGAGGGTCAAACCTCACGCATACAAAAAAATGCTCCTAATTTTTTTCAAAAAATATAACATAGTTGTTTCCGTGCGAGGTAAAAAAGGTATAGTTATATTCAGTATTGTTTAAATCCCTTTGGTAGGATGATAGGTAAGAGTGAGATCTAGAAGTGTATTTTTTTTAATTTTCTGATGAGTATTTTTTTTTCTGTGATTTTTTGAAGTGATCGCATCCTGAAAATTTGGTACTTGTTCGTGCGATGGGCATAACTTGCATCAAAATAATCAAAAATGAAATTTTTTTTAAAGTGTATAGAATTAAGTATAGAACAATAATATGTAATTTATTTGTAATTTGATTAAGTATTTCAAAAGTTATTAAAAAATGGTAGACATATGTCTGTGAGGACAATCAAGACACTAGTAAACAAAATTAAAGTTTACTATGTTAATATTGTCCAAAAATAGAAAAATTTATATGGTTAGAAAGCTAAGAAGACATATGAGATTATGGTGAAAATTATAAAGCTACCCAGTTGACAAATTCTAAACCCGATGAAGATAAAGTTGAGAATTCATTTTATAAGATGAAAAAATGTCTAAAAGAACAAAAATGGAGGGAAAATGAGCCTCCAAGACTTTGGGTCATTTTTCAAGCCACTTCCTGAGCCATAACCCGGTCAGGTTTCTAAATTTCAAATAACCCGATCGGGTTCTGAAAAGAAAAAATTACTTCAAAACCCGATTGGGTTTTGACAAAGTAAAAACTATTTATTTTATTCTACATAACTAGAGAGAGAGAGAGAGAGAGAGAGAGAGAACCCTATGAAGTCCCTATGACCCCTTTCGACACATTGGAACACTCAAGTGTGTCCTAAGGGGTCCTAACACGTGACAAGGTGTACCTTCCAATATTTTATTAATGTCTTGTTCTATTTCACTCACTTGAAACACCTATGTACTAGGAGGGTATTAAATTGTAATAACTATGTATGAAAGATTGGAAGATTGCAAAAAAAATCATGGATGGCCATTGAAAGAAGCAAAGGCAACCAATCAGCCATTTAAAAAAATTCATGGGCGACTATTGTAATAAGCTATTTTCTGGAGATGTATTTCAGGTTGCCCATCTATACAGTTTGGTGAAGAAGAGTGTGCATTTTCTGATTCCTACTGCTTGAATTTTTACCAATTTGTGCCTCCTAAATACTGTGAAGATTACCATACATGTCTTTTATATGAAGTTCTCATGGTGAAGGAAGAAAATGAAATACTTACGGCAGAGGGTGAGAAACAATTTGGAATTAATGAAAATCTGTGAGAAGAGATGAGATTATTGTGAGAAGAGGGGGAAAATCAACTTGGTCAAATTGTCCAAGCCCTAAGACAACAAATTTCATCATTGCATGTAGAGAGCAAGAACCAATTGGGAACAATTCAAAGAATGAAAAAAGAGATTGAAATCTTGCGTGTAGAGGAAGCGAAACAAAGTGAGAGTGCAGAAGAGGAGATTGTGTTACTTTAGAAAATCTTAGGTGAAGCATTGGCTAATCCAGATGTCACACTCTGTGCTTCTAATGGTTCAACATTTCAAGCACATTCTCTCTCTCTCCTCCTTTGTTCTTAGTTTTTTAGAACCCGATTGGGTTCTGAGTAATTAGGAGCATTTATTCGTTATGTTCTCATAACCTGATCGGGATCTGAGTAATTAGGAGTACTGGGCCTTTATGTTCTCATAACCCGATCAGGTTCTATGGAATTAGAAACTTTGCTTGCTTCAGCGGTCTTAAAACAATCATTGCAAGTTTTTTTGAGGTCCCACAACTATTTTTTTTGTTTTACGCTAGGAACAAATAGGTTTGCACTTTTTTTGCATGTTTTTTATTTGTGTTTTTAATGTTATTTATCATTGTAAGTTCTCATTTCAAGAAAATGGTTGATTTGTTCTTATTTTTTTTATTTGATGTTCACATATTATTCTATGTTCATGATATTATTCATAGGGTCCATTCAATAAGAATAATGAGAAAGAACAAAACAGGAACAATTGAACAACGAGAGACAGAAAAGGAAAGACAAAGGGAGCGCATGAGGAGAATACGACAAGGTACATCATCAAATGCAAGCAACATAAGTGATGAAAATGTTAATGTGACAAATTCACCATTTCAATTCAATGTCATTAATGAACAAAATGAAAATAATGAAAATGAAAATCATTAACATACACCAATTGAACTGATGGGGATAAATGCACCTAATTCATCTAATGAAAATGTAGAGCATGCAACTGTGTTAACACCTCCTAGAATAATTCATAGAAAACCAAAGTTTCTAATTGACATTGATGAAAATATTTTGAGGCCAATGCATGATAAAATGTCAGAAATAAATTGTAGAAGAATTGTTAAAAATATTTGGAATAAGTATTTTGAAAAATTAAATCAAACTGGAAGATGTCAAGTAGTTGTTGAAATGATTAAGAATTTGAAATTTAGAGAGACAATGACAATTGTGGGGTTGAGAACATCTGAAAATAGTACTGAGAGAACCATTGTGAGGAATCTATTCAATGCATACCAAGCCATTGTTCCACAGTCACATAGTAAATATGCTAATGTTACTCGACATGTCCTCGCATCAACTATAATGGGAAGGAAAATGAAAAAATCTCATATAGTAAGAAAAACATGTAAGTCATTAAGGATAGGTAGATAAACATTACGGAGACCCTTAAAAAGGCAAGAAAAAATTGAGGATCCAAACACTAATTCTCTTTGGTCATTCTCGGGTAGACTCCCACGCAAGGACAAGTTTGTGGTTGATGCATTAAGAACATCAATTGAAAAGTTTTGGCATGATAACACAAGGGTCTCACCCAACCAAAGAGACATTGTTAGGAGGAGAATCAAATCTACAAATCATATGCCACATCCAAAACACTTTTTGGATATGGCACAAACACAATTTTATGAAAGATTCCTCCAAAGGTTTCCTCAAATTAAAATTAGTCAAAGATTTTTTGAAATAACAAAACCCTTTTACATCAAGATTAATCATGTGCGCACTACATGTTGTTGCAAGGTACATATTGAATTTTCCATGCATTATGATATATATCATCATATTTTTTGTACTTTGCACACTAACATTATTTTGCAGGAATGTGGTCTTCAAGGACCTCCTACGTCATCAAGAGATTTTATGTCAAGTGTATTATGAAATTGAGATGATGGTTGCATTTATTATAAGATGATGTGTTTAAATGGATATTGTAGTGCATGTGGTGGTATGAGAAAGTAGCAAATATGTCACCATCTAGAGAGCACAAATGAGATTGGAAATACACTAGTTTCTTTTGGAAAATACACGACAATAACTTATGGTCTAAAAGATGGAAAAGAACTTAAGAGGTGTGAGATAGTGAAAAATGATATATGCATAGCTGATTTTATCAAGATATTTAAAGAGAAACTAGTTTATGAGTACATACATCATTCACATAGAGCTAGGTGGTTAGATGAGATATTCAAGATATGTAAGGACACTTTTTCCCTTGGTACTATTGTCTCCATTGTTGATTTTGCTAAGAATTATACACTTAAACCTCAAAATGAAGTGGAAGCATTGTATTACCATTCTATAGAAGTGATGATATTTGTACATATAGTATTCTTGCATGCACATGATAGCACAGACGCAGATAGAAAGGTTTTAAGAGAGTATCACTTCTACATAAGTGGTGATCGCACACATTCATTAGAGTTTGTACAAGGTTGCTTCAAAGTTTTCTATAATAATTTAAGGGAAAGAGGTATTGAGTACAACCAACACATAATATGGTTAGATAATTACACATCACAATTCAAGAATGCAAGGATTTTCTATTGGTTGAGTAGGATGCACGTGACAAGTGGTGTTCAACATTTTTGGAATTTCACGGAGGCGGGGCATGGAAAAGGAGAGCATGATGGTGTGGGTGCATGTGTAAAAAGATCTCTTGCCAGAGAGGAATTGAAGTACAAAGGTGGTGCAGAGTCAATAAATGCACAAACAAATGTGCGATTGTACAACTCTATGATAGGAACAGGTAATGAAGGTAATTCTATGGTTAATAGGTGTATGAGTTAATTTTGGCCTTCTAAATCAACCACACACTTCAACATAGTCCTTCTTCACCAGGTACAGCCAAGACTGAATATGAGTTATTCATCCTGCCTGTCTGCGTGATTCAACCTGTTGCCTTCTATCTAGATGGAGTTTTGAAATTTGCTCTCAGGACGAGGGCCTCACAACTATGGACCATCTAAGAATGAAGGATTTTTAACCATGATAAATGCTATGCAATGCAAAGATTATGCTAGAAATTGAAACATGAATGATCACCTAAACATAAATGCTACATGATTTCAATGCAATTTAATCTAGAAATTGAAGCTATTCTATTTTGCAAATTGAAATTAAGCTATATGAGGTTATGAAAATGAGGTAACAATTCAGTATAGTAACAATGCAATTTTGA
>MU227554.1:1324847-1344872 GCA_018584345.1 Thuja plicata
AATGGGCTTGAGAGTAAACATATACTAGTTCAAGAGTTGTATGAATGTTTAAAGCCACAGTCGACATCAAGCAGAGAGTTCCAAGCATTTATCGAACACTAAGTAAAGATCATATTGATGCAGTAAGTAGAAATAAATAAACAACAGAAGAATCCAACTTATCTATATGTGAAAAGTGGTGTGAACTTCCTTCATACACTGCAGTTTAAAATCCAAAATGGTGGTAAAACATCAGTCCATAACCTGAGTTACAAGTGAATCTACAGTGCCATTAGTAATGGCTTCGAAAACACTTCATCATCAAGTGTTCCAAGCTTTCAAGCAAACTGGAGTCAACCCATTGTGAAACCCAAAATCAAGAAAAAAAGAAGACTAAAGAACTCCATCAGTATTGAAGAGAAGTTAAATAGAGATGCCATGTGTTATGGCGAACAAAAGCTACATCTTCTCTTCCTACAAAAGCTCATAAAACTAAAGTTTCTCTACAGAATAGAGGCGGGTTCATTGCAGAAGATCATGGTTTCTGGATTCAAACATGGCGGCACCACAGAACAAAAACCCTAAGATGCAAATGAAACTGATGAATGAAATGTATTGTGTTTTACTCTCATTTTAAATCCACTATCAGATGGAGTGAATGCAGTTGCAGTCCCAGTACATTGACATTCCCTCCTTATTGCCACATTGGTACTTTTAGTGCCATGACATAATAAAACTGTCACTTCCAACTGATGATAGTCAAGTTGACTAAAAACCATGTTGATTACAAACCGCAGCTGCATCGACCATAGTGGTGTGGTGTCAGCAGAGTCAAAGATGGGCTATGATGCCGAGTTGACAAGGGTTTTAAACCTTTTGAAGTTAGGTGGTCGGGTTTGTTAAAAGTGGAGTTGTCACACTTTTAGGATTCAAATATCATGTATTCAAATTGAATAAAGATGTAATTGATATATTTTGATGTAAAGATTGGGGGCTAAAACTTAGGGTTTTGTTTTAGGGAAATTGATTAAACCCTATGGTTATGGAGGGATTTTTGGAGGGAAGATTTTTTAAAATAAGCCATGTTAGCTATTTAGTGAAGGTTTTTGCTTCATGTTAGGGGGGTCAAATTGGTGGAGAGAGGAGCTTTAGTGAATTCATTATTCCTATAGCTGTTTGTTCATTTTTTTTGTATTCCATTGTAAGTTCATGCTTGTAATTTTGATTTTGTGCAAGAGGATTCTACTATTCCTTGCCATTATTCTGAAATTCGCACATGTAACTTGTATACAGATTTTGAGAAGAATATAGTTGCCTCACTTTTTTCATACATCTTATTGTGATCATTTGTTCAAATTCCTTTTCAATTTTCTGCATCCAAGAGTAATACATTTGTAATATGGATTAGTGAATTGCATTGATTCCTACTATATATTACAGAATATAAGCCTTTTGTAGAATATGCATGTTGTCAATGGTAAGATTACTGCTTGTGGTTAAACCCTAGTTGTGACTTTCCAATTAGCCTATGTATTGAATAGTGAACTATAGTGCAGAGATTATTTGGGTATGTTAAGTGGGTGTAAGTTTTGAAAGCTTTGAAAGATCTGAGTCTACTTGGTGTATCACCTTTTCAAATTTCATTTATGCAATATCAGTTATAAATCTCTTTCCCTTTTCCCAATTCAGTTTTTCAATCAGGAGGTGATATTCCATACCAAATAGGAACCGGCCTAGAATCCGGAGACTCTTCCTCATCCATAGTTCACCCACAGCTAGAGGAAGTTTCCATTGTCAGATAGACTTGCCATGAAGCCTTAATGCCTTATTTAGGGTGACAATTCTAAGCCTGAACAGTTTTTGGCACGCCCGGTGGGACCAAGAGGTCATATATTTCATAGTTCTTGCTTGTTTTGGTATGCATCCAGCAGGTTGCAGGCCTTTAGGAGGTCAATATTATGCATATCTGGTGGCTCTAAGGTTATATCTATTGGTTTTATGCATATTTGGTGCCTAAGATGGATTACTATCCTCCATTTTATGGAGATGTTTCTGCATGTTCTCAATATCAACCATATCAGTACAGCCCTGCTGTTGTTTTTGTTCCAAAATTTGAAGGACAACATTCACCTCATGTTTATCACCCTCTAGCCCAGTAGCAAGTTTCTTGGCAGTATGCATGCCAGCAGCAACAAAGGAGTTTCTTTGATGATTCTCAGAATTATCCCCAGCATGTTCCAAACATGAGCCTTGATGATATTCTAAAGAACTTTCAAGAACAAATGAGATCTGTGGAGAAAGAGAAAGAGTATGGCATGCATCAAGAGGAGCTATATTATCAATCTCACATGTACCAGCAAGAAATGGAGGCTCAAAGGTATGAGCAGGAGTTGTTTTCCAAGCAAGTTGAATTTAAAGAGGAATAGATGAGGCAGTTAAAGAAAAAATTACAAGAGCTAGAAGCTCAAGCAGCTTCTTGTGCCTTTAGTCATCCTATAATCCAAGAAGGATCCAAGCTGAAGATTCCAAGTTATAAGCCTGCAGAAGAAGTAAGATAGCCCCTACAAGAGCCCTTGATTGAGCATGGTCAGCCAGCCCACTTTAGTGACTCTCAGTCAGAGATGTGTAATGTAGTTGAGCCAGATGAGCAAGATACCAAGTTCTCATGGCAGCCCTCATGGACTAAGCACCCTGGCATTCAAATGCCAAATCTTATCAAGGTGGTTCCATGTGAGTCATCTCCTGATTAGGGAGCTGAGAAGGAGGTTATTATCTCAAATCTGATAGAACAAGAGGTATTGGATTCATTTGTAGATCTTCCTGTATATTCTGAGATGGATAGTCAACAAATTGCATCATTGGCTATAGGAGACTCTTTTGACCAGCAAGAGGTGGTTGTACTTCTCTCTATGGATCAAGATAAAGAAGAGGAGATTTTGGTCACTTTAGTACAATAGGGTGTCCATGATCAAGAAACTGATCAAATCTTAGAGAATGATTTTGACAACATTATTGCAGATTTCTATGAAAATATTGAAATGTCAGAGTTTGTGCTTATTCAAAGGTGCTCTATGTTGGAGAAAATTATTTCTAATAATTATGTGCAAGAATGCAAGCTGGAAACAAGTGCTCCAGATTCCCAAGAGATTAGTAGTTTTGATGAGTTCCTAGTTGACTTGACAGAAGATGATGGTGTTTTGACCATGGAGGAGGAGCTCACATGGATGCTAATGATGCAGGACAACCATGAGAAACTAGAGGAAGGTAAAGAAAATAGCAAGGAGAGCCCAAAGTTTATGCTCTTAAGAGGCTTTCCAATCCGGTATATGTCCCAGTTGGAGAGTAAAGGAGATTCCTCATTTACAGAAAATCCTGTTTGTGAGGAGGTTGATTAGGAACATCCAGTACAACATGATAATTCAGATTTCCATCAGAAGAGTGAAGTAATTAAAAACACTTCCTCTCTTTTTGAAATATTGCATGACCTGGTTGTATATGCTTCATTGTTCAATTTTTTGGTATTTTCCAATAAGCATGTGCATTATTGCAATTTGAGGAGGAAAGGTAAATATTTCAATGCACCAGTAAATGGTTTTGTTTAGCAAAATTTATGGCTGGTTAGGTTAGGATAGGTTAGATTTCCAGTTTCCCTAAGTGTTGTCAAGCACATTTAGGTTAGTTTTAGTTTTAGTTTTCCCAATTTTCAATGAGTCTTCAACATTCAAGGTCTTCCAAGGTTGCTTTCCAAATCTGTGAATACAAGGAAATCATTCCTCAATGATAAAAAATACATCTAAAATCTGTGGTAATGAAGTTTTACTTCACTACCACAGATCATAAACATACATGCAATCATTGGGAAATGGTTTTCTTATATCTACAGATTAGGTTTAGGGTTTTTGTAGGTGATCAACAGACTCAATGTCCAATGGACTGTTTTAGGCTATTGGACCCAATGTCAAGCAGGCAGACATCCATCAGAGGTCGCCAGAATTGTTACCCAAATTTTTCACATACGGGATAGTGATTAGAAAATAGTAAAAAATTTGCATAAAGATACATCCCTTTAACATTACTGTTCAGCCCATATAGATGAATACATTACTATTACATTCATATTATTAGATTTTATTTGTACTCTAAGTTTTGATCAAATTCACACTTTCATATTCATAAACAATCATTACATTGTGCATTCATACTGAATGTATTAGACAAGTGTTCCTCTAAGGTCACATCTTGCATACTGAAACTCAGAGGACATATGCAGAAAAGAAAGTAAAAGAGAAGCATGATGAAGTCTAGGGTCTATGTATTTCCTTTAAGAGGTCTTCTAGTTTCTGGAGTTGTTCATCTACATCATCTGAAGTCTTCATATCCTAGGTCTTGTCTCTGATTGTCCTACACTCTAGGTCATCTGTGGTCCTATATCCTGCATCATGGTGTGAAAGCTATATTAGATCCAATTGAATCTAAGAAATACATAAAATCCTAGAAGATACCATACATCAGTCAAACTCCCTAAACTTCATATTTACTGATGATATCAATGTAATAGAAAGATATGCATTTACATTGACTGAATAATAACATCAAACAAACATATCTTTATGAAAATCATGTGCTATATTTGAAACATGCAGTGAGTGTCACGAGCCCGTGCTTGAACTTCACATAAGCCATTATATGGAGAAGGATGGTTGATATCTCAGAAGGTTAATGCTCACATGCATAAGAAGGATAAGATGCAGAAACATGAAGGAGTCAAAAGATGCTACAAGAAGTACATGAACAAAGGAAGCTGGAGAAATGCAGAATTGAAAGACTTTGAAAGTTCACTGTCTTTATGCAAATAATGGAGAGTGAGAAAATGTTGTTACAGTAAGTGCTTCTTCATATATATGTTGCTTCAAGACATCTTATAAAAGTTCACTTGGAAGATCAAAGTTGAAAACTCATGCATAAAGATTATGCATAAACTGTATTAAATGAGAAGATGTCATTGTAGTCATTTTAAAACAACTGAATCTATAGAGTAAAAACATGAAACAAAAGATGTGAAAATTGCAAGTAAGGACAGAGATTAACAGTCTCAAATCAGCATGGGTGTGCACATACAGAAAACAAGCATAATGAAAAGAGTAACATAGGATATCAAGGAGCTTCATCAAATGAGATCATGCTTAATAGTTCTGAAATATTGCATTGTATAATGTGTTTTAGACAAAGTGTCGAGAAACTTTTTTTTTGCAAAGTTTACATCTCATATTAATGTTTTGAGAAATGATGTACACTCATGATAACAGTGCAGGGCATGCAATGATGATAAGAATTATATATGCAGATTGGGTTTACAATTTTGAAGTAAAACCCATGGGAGTCACGAGCCCGTGCTCGAACCCCATGGGTTTTTTCTTTCTCATGTATTCAAAAGTAAAATAGTATATTTTTACATCAAAGACAGCAGCATATTCAACATATTTGTGTTTACATTCTAAAGAGATGCTCGGTATTATCAGCAAAATTGTAAATAAAAGTGTTTTTTAACATAATGTTGCAGTTTAAATATCTTATGTGTGATTGTTTCAGACAATGGAGTGTCATCAAATAGGGAAGCATATATTGTGCTTACTAAATTTTTGTATTTGAAGATAGCAAGAATGATTTTTTTATTAAAACATTTAAACAATACAAAACCCGTGTTTTACTTCAAAGTTGAGACAAGCATTAAACCAACAACTTCAAGTGCAAAGCCATGTGGGTATTTTAAATAATGTGGATGACAGCATGTGGGAATGACAGTGAGGTTTGACAACAAGCAGTACTATCATAATGGGCTCGAGAGTAAACATATACTAGTTCAAGAGTTGTATGAATGTTTAAAGCCACAGTCGACATCAAGAAAAGAGTTCCAAGCATTTATCAAACACTAAGTAAAGATCATATTGATGTAGTAAGCATAAATAAATAAACAACATAAGAAGCCAACTTATCTGTATGTGCAAAGTGGTGTGAACTTCCTTCATACACTGCAGTTTAAAACCCAAAATGGTGGTAAAACATCAGTCCAGAACCCGAGTTACAAGTGAATCTACAGCGCCATTAGTAATGGCTTCAAAAACACTTCATCATCAAGTGTTCCAAGCTTTCAAGAAGACTGGATTCAACCCACTATGAAACCTGAAATCAAGCAAAAAAGAAGACCGAAGAACTCCATCAGCATTGAAGAGAAGTTAAATAGAGATGCCATGTGTTATGGCGAACAAAAGCTACATCTTCTCTTCCTACAAAAGCCCATAAAACTGAAGTTTCTCTACAGAACAGAGGTGGGTTCATTATAGAAGATCATGGTTTCTGGATTCAAACATGGCAGCACCATAGAACAAAAACCCTAAGATGCAAATGAAATCAATGAATGAAATGCATTATGTTTTACTCTCATTTTAAATCCACTATCAGATGGAGTGAATGCAGTTGTAGTCCCAGTGCATCAACATTCCCTCCTTATTGCCACATTGGTACTTTTAGTACCACAACATAATAAAATTGTCCCTTCCAACTGATGATAGTCAAGTCGACTACAAACCGTGCTGATTACAAATCACAGCTACATCGACCGTAGTGGTGTGGTGTCAGCAGAGTCAAAGATGGGTTATGATGCCAAGGTGACAAGGGTTTTGAACCTTTTGAAGTTAGGTGGTCAGGTTTGTTAAAAGTGGAGTTGTCACACTTTTAGGATTCGAATATCATGTATTCAAATTGAATAAAGATGTAATTGATATATTTTGATGTAAAGATTGGGAGCTAAAACTTAGGGTTTTGTTTTAGGGAAATTGATTAAACCCTATAGTTATGGAGGGCTTTTTGGAGGGAAGATTTTTTAAAATAATCCATGTTGGCTATTTAGTGAAGGTTTTTGCTTCATGTTAGGGGGTTCAAATTGGTGGAGAGAGGAGCTTTAGTGAATTCATTATTCCTATAGTTGTTTGTTCATTTTTTTTGTATTCCATTGTAAGTTCATGCTTGTAATTTTGATTTTGTGCAAGAGGATTCTACTGTTCCTTTCCATTATTCTGAAATTCACACATGTAACTTGTATATAGATTTTGAGAAGAATATAGTTGCCTCACTTTTTTCATACATCTTATTATGATCATTTGTTCAAATTCCTTTTCAATTTTCTGCATCCAAGAGTAATACATTTGTAATATGGATTAGTGAATTGCATTGATTCCTACTATATATTACAGAATATGAGTCTTTTGCAGAATATGCATGTTGTTAATGGTAAGATTACTGCTTGTGGTTAAACCCTAGTTGTGACTTTCCAATTAGCCTATGTATTGAACAGTGAACTATAGTGTAGAGATTATTTGGGTATGTTAAGTGGGTGTAAGTTTTGAAAGCTTTGAAAGATCTAAGTCTACTTGGTGTATCACCTTTTCAAATTTCAGTTATGCAATATCAGTTCTAAATCTCTTTCCCTTTTCCCAATTTAGTTTTTCAACCAGGAGGTGATATTCCATACCAAATAGGAACCGGCCTAGAATCTGGAGACTCTTCCTCATCCATAGTTCACCCAGAGCTACAAGAAGTTTCCATTGCCAGATATAATTGCCATGAAGCCTTAATGCCTGATTTAGGGTGACAATTCTAAGCCTGAACAAGTACAATTTCAAAATTTCAATAACCTGATCGGGTTATATGAAATTTGAATTTTTTTTAAAGATGTGTCCACTTTTTTGGTCCACAACTTGGTACACACACCCAATAGTTTTCTTGTTTTTAGAATAGGTTTTAGTTTTCTTTTATTCAATTGATTTTGATCTTGGGGGTTGATATTTTGAACTTTTGTATAGGGAATCCCTTCTCATTGGACAAAGACTATAGCCTAAAACTACTAATGACATTTGTTGCTGGACGTTTGGCAAAGACTATGATTTGAAAACTACAGATGATGTTTGATGCAGGGTACAATGAAAGTGATTTTTGAAATTGATTGTCTAATTTTAGCATAGATCACACTTCCAATGGTGCACTAAACCAAGTGTTTGATGTGTTTGGTACATTATGCATATTTTTGTAATCCCAAATATTGAACAAACGTATCCTCTCCCCTTGCCTTCGTAGATCTTGGGTGAACCATAAATTTATTCAATCTTTTAGAGGGCCTACTTCCTGAGAAGCCCTTAAGGTTGGGTCAGAGGGAATGACCCAAGCGGTAACAGCTAAATCAAAGCACTTCCAAATCGCTATATAAAAAATGTGGTTGTAATGAAAATCACAATCAATAGGTGTGAGTTCATTATGCTGGCAAAAATCTCCCTTAGTATACATGTGGTGTGTTAAAATCCTTCACTTCAAGATGTAAAACACCTTGTTTTGAAAGGACTAGGAGAGCCTCATTAATTGGGAAGATCATTTGAGTATATCCACCTGAATGGATGCCCTTACTAGAAACAATTATTTTAGTAGCCAAAATACTTCTACTTCTTGACTCAAGTGTTGTGAGATGTGCATGTCTAAGATACCCCTCATGTATCCCTCTTTTTGAGAAATTTTTTTATCAATATCTTTGGGTCTTGAGAAATTTGAAGCTTGGTATGCCCGAGAATTGAGTGTCATGGAGAGGAGCCAGTACTACCAAGCTTCTATCTGACTGAATTGAATGTGATATTTTATTGCAAGGAGATTCAACAAGTATAGTCCTAGCTAGCCTTAGGTTGTACTTGAATATACTATTATTTTGAAAATTATACAACCATTTTGTCTTGCGTGTGTGTTCAAAACAAACATCTTCAAACAATCAACATCACAATTGAAACATTGAAACCTTTTCAAAACAAATAATAATGTTACTATTGCTACACATTTGAAACTAAGAATATAAAACATAGGTCATCTTAGCCTTATCATACATGTTCATGAACTCTTTGGCTCAACAAATCTAAGATCTCAAGAGAGACATTTATAAAATTCAAGTCCAACATAAAAACTAATGAGTTATCATGAGGAACAAAAAATTCAAAAGAAGCTCAAACAACTATACAAGGTGGAACAACAAATAATAGAAAATAAAAATAAAAAAAATCCAAGGTAATATTTCCTTTACACCAAGGCACCTAGGCACTTCTTCACCAAGGTATCAAGGCACTTCTTCTATAAAAGCATATGAACCTAAATACCCCTTGTATAGAAAGTTTGCACCTTTGGGGCAATCTCATGAGTCAGCTTTAAATGGCAAACCCGTTAAAGGAACAGCTTGGTATGAGTGGCATTCTTCTTGAGCATAATATTATCAAATTACCTAAAGTATCCATACAAGGATATTCATGGTTGAGTAACTATTGTTTTTATCATAGACATAACAAGCATAAAACCTCAAATTGTGTGGAGTTGAAACATAAAATCCAAGAGGGTATAATTGAAGTTGAAAATGCTGATGGTTTATCTAAAGAAGAACAAGAGACTATTTCCAAGCATGATCAAAATCATTCACCTATATCTATCAATCACCCACAAGTTTCCCCCATCTCTCCCACCATCCCTTCATCTTCTAAATCTTCCCAAAAATACTCCACATCATCTCCCTCAAACAATGAACTAAATGTTGACACTTTTCATGTTGACCCTTAAGGACTATCTACTATAGAAATACAAGTTAATCCCAATCTTGATGCAAATTCTTCCCATGCTTCCAAAGTCCTAAAACCTAAAACACCATGTGCTTCAATTCCAAGAATACCCACTCTAGAAAGTCCTATTCAAAAACAAAATTTGTCATGCTCTAACATGGATTCCTTCCAAGAATCCATCATGCATAGTCAGACTTATACCCCATCCTTAGAATTTGATCCATGTCAATAGGATAATTCAAATAATGAAGAAACAAGTCTTAAAGATCAAGATCAAGATACCAAAACACTCCAAATTCCTTCAAGGTTTGGCCAAGATCCCATATCCCAAGAATATCATGATGATCCCTTCATAGCTTTTCAATTATTCCATGATGATCCCTCTCCATCTCAAGAGAAAAATATCCTTCCAAGTTCCATTCCTAATTCACCCCCTAAGAAATATCCCAATATTCCTTCCATCCCTTCTAATGGTCCTATTGAAAATCTAAAGCAAAGCACACAAATTGATGATCCTCTTCCTTGTCAAAATCAAAGTATCCCTTTATCTCCTTGTCATAATCCTTCATATCTACCTCAAGAACCCTTCATTTACTCAAATCTAATTTGTGATCCTAATCCTCCTCAAGCTACCATTGTTCCTATAGAATCTAGTAATAAACCCCCTAATATAAAATAAAATCTTAATGATGATGGCCTTGGCTACATATCTCACACTGAAGATGTTGGTATCCCTTCAACATGTTATAATCCTCCATTCAAACACAAGCATATACCTTCCTCATACTCCAAATCCATTTTGGGTCCCTAAACCCCAAAATTTAAGTCTTCTTCTCTTACATCTATCTTGGATCCTTATGTCCCCCCATCCACCTATCCTGCCCTAAATTGGGATCGACAAAATGCATGCTTGAGTACTTTCCAATCTCCTATCTACATGAACTCATCCAAAAGACCTCCATATCATCCATATCCATCCATGAATCACAATTCCTTTGGAAGCAATTTGGATGGCATGCATAAAACTCATAAGTCTAAAAATTCACATACATTCAAGGATCAACATGTACAATCTATTGGACATGTGGATACCAAGAAAACATTAATATCCAAAAGGCCACAAAGAAAAGGGAAAATTAAAATATATGTGGATTCCAAAATCTCTCATTGAAAAGATGCATTCTAAAGATCAAGGAAAATAAAAATCAAAATTTGTGTGGATTCCTAAATCTATTTTTGAAGAAATGTGCTCTAAAGAGCTACAAGGAAAAGAAAAATCAAAAGTTATGTGGATTCCCAAGTTGCTTGTACAAGACTTTCACACTAAGGAAAAATCAAAGTTGGCATTCAATATTCCTAAGGCTTCCTTAAATCCTCCATCTAAACATTCATCATCCTTTCCTCTATCAAAATATTATTAGAATTCATAGAATTCTATCACCAAGATCCACTGTAGCAAAAACCTGTCACAAAAGAAAAGGATGGAGACACAACAAAGAATGATCTAAAAGATGAAATATTCATTCAGAGAGGGAATAATAGAATACAAAGATATCAATCCTTATAAAGGTGATCAAAACCCTAAAAGGGAACTATCTAGGTTGCATGATAATAATTAATAAAAGAATTAATTATTATATGCCTAAAGTTTACCTTAAGTAAACTAGAGATAATAAGTGACTTATAATTAAATCAAAATTATTTAATTAATATGTGAAATATCTTGTTACTCTAACATCCCCCTTAAGATAAACTTAGGGAGTGGCTAAAACCTATAAATAACTACTGAAAGAAGGAAATGGGGTCCCGACAACATGGCTTGATCGGGTACCCAATTACAACCAAATATGTAAAGTGGAGAAATAGAAAAAACCACATGGGAAAAAATATACTCCAAAAAGAGATGGAAAAAGCATGTAGGTATGTACTCCAAGATGAAAGCACCATCCTGAATCAATTATCTGATGAAGTGGATGTGGATCTCAATGTGTATGGTACGTTGATGCTCCATGGGGTTGTGGGAAATGTGTATGGCACTCTGATTGTCAAACCAAAGAATAGTGGGACTATTAGGAGGAAACCCAAACTCAGTCATTGACTGACGAAGCCACAAAATTTCTTGACTAGCCAACACTGCTTCCTTGTACTCAGCCTCTATAGATGATAATGTAGTAGTAGACTACTTTGTGCAAGGCCATGTGATAGGACTAGAACCAAGGCAAAAAACAAATCTAGAAGTAGAATTATGATCATTAGCATCACCAGCCAATCTAAGTGAGTAAAGCCAATGATGTGTGTGGAACCTTATGTGTAGTGAATGTCATAATGTGTAGTACCCCAAAGATACTACAATATACGTTTGACAGCTTTCCAATGGCTCTCATGATGATCATGGGAGAACCTAGAGACAAGGCCAACTGCAAAGGAAAGATTAGGATGGGTGTCTGTCAAGTACAAGAAGCTGCCAATCAACTCTTTGTACAAATTGGAGTTGACTAAAGGTGTAGGACAAATGGAAGACAAGACAACACATAATTAAAATAGTGTAGGCGCAGGATTACAAGAAAGCATGTCAAATTTGTGAAGCATATCAAGAGCATACTTTTTCTAAAAGAGTGAAATCCCATCTGAAGATTGAATAATATGTAGGCCCAACAAATAATGCATAAGAACGAGATCAGTCATCTCAAACTGCTCCATCAATGCTCGTTGTTATATATCCTAAATCATAGAGGATGAGCTACGTGTGATGAAAAGATCATCAACATAAAACACAAGTATGACTATGTCAACCCCCTCACACTAAAGATACACTATGTGGTCAGAATGACAATGTGTAGAAAGAAAGAAAGAGCCCATCTTCTCATACCAAGCCCAAGGGGCTTGTTTGAGACCATATAATGAATGTTTAAGCCTAAAAACTAAAGAAGAGTCCTAGAAAAAAACCTGGGGCTGCTCCATATAGATCTCCTCCTCGAGATCCCCATGCAAGAAGGCACTCTTCACATCCATCCAAAACATTGTCCATCCCTATGAAGCTGAAAGTGAAAGTACAATGTAAATAAAATTCATCTTGGCAATAGGAGAAAAGGTTTTGGAGTAATCAATACCCTCCACCTGAGAAAATCCCTTTGCAACAAGATGAGAATTATACTTGTCAATAAAACCATCGAAAACATACTTGGTAAAGTACAACCACTAGCATCAAAAAAAATTTCTCCCTTTTGGAAGATAACACAAATCCCAAGTATGATTCTTCATTAAAGAATAATACTCCTCATCCATATCCCTAACCCACTCTATGTGACCTTTCACCTCTAAAAATTTTTGAGGGTCATCTGAAATGGAATGACTCAAAAGGCTAGAACCAGATGTCTGAGCTCAAGTTTGACGTCTATCTGTAGGATCACCTATCAAATAAACTAGTGAATCAACTATAAAAAGGGCCCACTTGGGAAAAATTGGATCAACTGGTGGTGGTGGAGATGGTGGGTCATCATCATCATCATCATCATCAAGAAATAATTATTCTAAAGAGATGAAGATAGAAGAGTAGATAGTGAGGGAGAAGTTGATGATGGAAAATCCATCAAAGGATAGCACTCATCAAATTGGACATCCCATCGAAATAAGACCTCCTAGGAATCAAGATTAAACAACCTGTATGCCTTGGCATCCTCAGAGTAGGCAACAAATATGAGTGGTCAGCTCTTTGTCTCCATGGCTTTCCTTTGAAAATCTGGAATAAATTCCCAAGCCTCACTACCAAAAACTCAAAATATGGAAACATCGGGCTTGATCTAAGACCAAGCCTCCTTAGGAGTCATATGTCATAATGCCTTATGAGGCATCTAATTCTAAATATAGTTGGCACAGTTGACTACCTCAGCCCAAAAGGAAGGCTGCAAAGCACGAGATTGAAGTATATAATTGGCCATCTCTCATAATGTTATGTTGTTTCTCTTAGCAACACCATTCTGTTGAGGGGTGTGTGGAACTGTCAACTGATGTTGTAAACCATGCTTAGTGCAAAAATCCCTAAAATCCTGATCCACATACTCCCTCCTATTGTTGGTGTGTATCCTCCTGATAGAAAGACTAGATTTCTTCTCCATAAATGTCTTGAAGACACGAAAGGTATCAAAGACATTAGACTTGTACTTGAGAAAATACACCCAAGTACGCATGGAGAAGTCATCAATGAAAGTGAGCACATAGTGGGCCCCTAAAAATGAAGGAGTCAGAAATGACATGAGATCATTGTGTACCAAATCCAAGGGTTCCTTAGCACGAGTGACTTGACTTATAGGAAAAGGATCCCTATGATTTTTTCCAAGAGCGCAACCTCAACATACACCATCAGTATAGGAATTCCACTCACAAGTGTATATGTACTCATCTACTGTAAGTATCTATAATTGACATGGAAAAAAAGCTCATGTCAAAGTCTTCTTGTTGTATCTTCATTTTCCACAAGAGAGAACTCGTAACCATCTAAACTCTCAAAGTCATCAAATCTGTATAAGAGATAATGAGGATCAACACTGTCAGTAGCCACAATCATATTAGGATCATGGAGGTCTCGAATAACCACATCATGTGGTCAGAACTCAACTATTTTCCCAGAGCCAGAATGGCAAACTTAATAAACAGAAAGGAGGTTTGTTAAAAGGTTAGGAACAAGAAGTACATCCTAAAGACAACCACCTAAGAATGAGACAGTACCAGAAACTATAATTACAAATTATGTTGAGTCACCAATGGAAATATGTAAAGTATGACTGGGTACAAGTGTGGTGACTAGCTGTCGAGAGTGTGACATGTGGTGAGAAGCACCTAAATCAATAATCCATGTGGATCTGGAAGACAAAGCTTATGCATAAAGAGAAAGTCATTTCCTTGTAGAAGAGGAATGTGGTTGAGGTGAGGTGATATGATGTTGCTACATGGCTCCCTCTAAAGCCTCTAAATGTTTCCAACCCCTGGAAACTTGATGTCCTTCCTTGCCACAGAAACTGCAAGGATCACCTGTTTACTTTGTAGTCTTGGAGGAAGACTTGCTAGACTTTGAAGATTTCCCTTGCTTGGTATTGGAATATGGTTTTGAGTCAGACTTAGGAGTGGCTTGGAGGAACTCTCACTACCTATTGAATCTTTCTTTAGCTTCAGTTTTGGCTTTTGGTTCACCTTATATATTTGGGAAACCAATGTTTGGTTCTTTGATCCTGTGAGAGAATCAAGCTGAGATAGATTTGCCTACTCACGAGTCAAACAATCACAGAATACATCAAATGTAAGCATGGTGATTTGTGGACCCAAATCATCCATGGTAGAATGGAAGGTGGAACAAAATATTTGAAAGGGATCACAAAGCTTAGAAAGAATCAGATAAATGCACTCTAAATTTTTCTTATTCTTTCCAAAACCCTGTAAGATAGACTTGATAGATTTGAATTTCATCAAGAAATCCTGAATAGAAGGAAATGACTTAGGACCCAAAACTGTCAATTATGTCTCAATCTGAAGTTCCCTGAACTCATTGACTATGCCAAAGAGAGTCTGAAACTTCTCCCACATATCAAGAGGAGTATCACAACCATCAAGATGAAAGAGTAAACTATCTGAAACATGTAGAGAAATCACACCCATGGCCTCATCCATCTTATTCATGTGCTACATGATATCGTAAGGATGAGTCAATACTGACTAAATGGTATCTAAACAAGACCATAACCCTCATGACTTAAGAAGCTGAGTCATACGAGATTTTCACAAATGAAAATTATGTGGAGTGAGAAGCTCAACTGATGCTGAATCTGCCATTGTTGCACTGCTCTGATTGTTTAATTATTAGTTATCTTTCAGAGCTAGATAGAAGATGCAGAAGGGTTTGTATTTTTTTTTTTAGTGTTCTCTTTTTTCTAAGATAAATGACAGAAAATAAGAAAAAAAAACACCCCCACACAAACAGAAATACCAAACCCTAGTACAAATTGAAAATCTAGAAGGAGATACAGGGAAATAAATGCTTCAAATTGAATGGGAAAATACCTGATCAAATTTATCAAAAAAATAAACTCGTATCTGAAGAGAGCTCATTAAGAGCTTTCCAACACCTATTTGTGAGCAAAAAACAAAGTTCATATGCACATTCTAGAGGCCTAGGAGTGCATAAAAGAAGCCCTCACTTTGAATGGAAAAAGAGGTAATGAAGTAGAAAAATCTTGAAATAAAACCTACACCAAAGTCTGCATCTCGGAAAGAGATTTCTGACGATATCTTGTTTGTAAAAAGCGACCTTCGTTTACTTCAGATACAAGAAAAACATTGAAGGGAGGTCAAAAAAGGGCCCCAAAGAAAATTTTATAGCCCCTGGGGGCTTAAAATCCCCAGTCGCAGGTCATATGGAAACATGGGGTAGCACAAAGGGGCCAGTGGCATGGTGGTGGCCGCAAGGCGATGTGGTGGTGGAGGTGTCCACTGGGTGGCGCAGCGGTGGCCGCTAAGTGGCACTGCCAATTAACACTAGTTGCATTTTTTAAAAAGCCAAAAAAATAATTAAAATTCAATTTTTTTTATTTTTTTCTTTGCCTCATAAATCATGCCCAAAATAGGGTCATACATGCAAAAACAATTTGCCTCAGATTTCAACTATGTCCAAATTGGACATGTCTTGTATGAAATTAGGCATTTTGGGGCCTTCTTGACGCAACCATGAGGTCGGTTTGTGCCCAAAGTGCTTTGAAAAAAAACTCCCCCCCAACCCACACAAGAAACCTCTGTAAACTTAAAACCCTCAGGGCTCCAAAAATTCTTGAAAAAATCAAGAATGGGCTGCAACAGAAAGGCTCTGATAACATATTAGAATTCATAGAATTCTATCAACAAGATCCATTGTAGCAAAAACCTGTCACAAAAGAAAAGAATGAAGACACAAAAAAGAATGATCTAAAAGATGAAATATTAATTCAGAGAGGGAATAATAAAATACAAAGATATCAATAAAATAGAAAGAGATGAATCCTTATAAAGGTGATCAAAACTCTAAAAAGGGAACTATCTAGGTTGCATGATAATAATTAATTATTATATGCCTAAAGTTAGCTTAAGTAAACTAGAGATATTAAGTTACTTATTAATTAAATCAAAATAATTTAATTAATAAGGGAAAATATTATTACTCTAACAAATATCACACTCCAAAATCCACTTTTCCTCCATCACTCCACCACCCTTCAAGGTGTGTGCCAACGTTGATGTTGTCACCCTTTCCATATAATCCTACATAAGTGTTCCAATACCCCATTCATTATCCAAATCTTATGTTCTATCCTTTTGTCCCCCTATCTAATCCTTTGCATAAAGCATTACCATCTATTCTATTCATTCATTTCATCTCCCTTTACCCTATCAACATCTGTGAGCATATATTAGGGTATGTGCACCAAGTTGTGGACCAAAAATGGGGGAATAAGTGGACACATTTTTCTGAAATCGGGTAAACCTGAACTTGGAACAGGTGTTTGAGGGTCATGCACTTAAAATAAGAAAATGTGTAAAAAAAAAGAAAATTGTAGTACTCTGAATATAGTTTCTAAAATGCTAATTTTTTAAAAAAATTGATAATATTAAGAGGGTCAAACCTTGTGCGCACAAAAACATGTTCCTGATTTTTTTGGAAAAACATAACATAGTTGTTTCCGTGCACGGTACAAATGATATAGTTATATTCAGTATTTTTTAAATCCCTTTGGTAGGATGATAGGTAAGAGTGATATATAGAAGTGTAGTTTTTTGTAATTTTCCGATGAGTATTTTTTTCTGTGATTTTTTGAAGTGATCGCATCCTGAAAATTTGGTACCTCTTCATGCATTGGGCATAACTTGATCAAAATAATCGAAAATGAAAACTTTTTTTTAAAAGTGTATAGAATCAAGTTTAGAACAATAATATGTAATTTATTTGTAATTTGATTAATTACATCAAAAGTTATTAAAAAAATGGTAGACATATGTCTGTGAGGACAATCAAGACACTGGTAAAGAAAATTAAAGTTTACTATGCTAATGTTATCCAAAAATAGAAAAATTTATATGGTTAGAAAGCTAAGAAGACGTATGAGATTATGGTGAAAATTATAGAGCTACCCTGTTGACAAATAGAAAACCTAATGAAGATAAAGTCAAGAATTCATCTTACAAGATGGAAAAACATCTAAAAGAACAAAAATGGAGGGAAAATGAGCCTCCAAGCCTATGGGTCATTTTCCAATGATCTTCCCAAGCCATAACTCAATCGGGTTTCTAAATTTCAAAAAAAATGATCAGGTTCTGAAAAGAAAAAGTATGTTTTCAACTCCTCCATAACCCGAACGGGTTCTGGAGAATAAAATGCACAATTTTCACTTCTTCAAAAGCCAATCGAGTTATGAAGAAGTAAAAATTATGCTCTCTCTCTCTCTCTCTCTCTCTCTCTCTCTCTCTCTCTCTTACACACACACAATCCTCCTTTTTTCTTAGTTTTTTAGATCCAGATCAGGTTCTGAGTAATTAGGAGCATTGAGTAATTATGTTCTCATAACCCGATCAGGTTCTGAGCAATTAGGAGCATTGAGCCTTTATGTACTCATAACCTGATCAGGTTCTGTGGAATTAGGAACGTTGCTTGCTTCAATGGTCTTAAAAAAGTCCTTGCAAGTTGTTTTGAGGTCCCACAACAGTTTTTCTATTTTTTACGCCAGGAATAGACAGGTTTGCACTTTTTTTGCATGTTTTTTCTTTGCAATGATTGAATTGTGTTGTTTATTGGTATTTTAAATTTTATTTTATCATTGCAAGTTATCATTTCAAGAAAATGATTGACTTGTTCTTATTTTTTGGATTTGATGTTCACATGTTATTCTATATTCATGATATTATTCATAGGGTCCATTCAATAGGAACAATGGGAAAGAACAAATGAGGAACAATTGAACAACGAGAGACAGAAAAAGAAAGAAAAGGGAGTCATGAGGAGAATAGGACAAGGTACATCATCAAATATAAGCAACGTAAGTGATGAAAATGAAAATGTTAATGTTAATGTGACAAATGCACCATTTCAATTTGATGTCATTAATGAACAAAATGCACATAATGAAAATGAAAATTAGCAACATACACCAATTGAAATGAATCTAATAAATGCACCTAATTCATATAATGAAAATATAGAGCATGCAGCTGTGTTAACACCTCCTAGAATAATTCGTAGAAAACCAAAGTTTCTAATTAACATTGATGAAAATATTTTGAGGCCAATGTATAATAAAATGTCAAAAATAAATTGTAGAAGAATTGTTAAAAAGATTTGGAATAACTATTTTGAAAAATTAAATAAAAGTGGAAGATGTCAAGTAGTTGTTGAAATGATTAAGAATTTGAAATTTAGAGAGACAATGACAATTGTGGGGTTGAGAACATCTGAAAATAGTACTAAGAGAACCATTGTGAGAAATCTATTCGATGCATACCAAGCCATTGGTTCACAATCACGTAGTAAAGATGCTAATGTTACTCGACGTGTCCTCACATCAACTATAATGGGAAAGGAAATGAAAAATTCTTGTATAGTAAGAAAAACAAGCAAGTCATTAAGGATAGGTAGATCAACATTACAGAGAGCCTTACACAGGCAAGGCAAAATTGAGGATCCAAACACTAATTCTCTTTGGTCATTCTTGGGTAGACTCCCACGCAAGGACAAGGTTATTGTTGATGCATTAAGAACATTAATTGAAAAGTTTTGGCATGACAACGCAAGGGTTTCACCCAACCAAAGAGATGTTGTTAGGAGGAGAATTGGATCTATAAATCGTATGCCACATCCAAAACACTTTTTGGATATGACACAAACACAATTTTATGAAAGATTCCTCCAAAGTTTTCCTCAAATTAAAATTAGTCAAAGATTTGTTGAAATCACAAAACCCTTTTATGTCAAGATTAATCATGCACACACCACATGTTGTTGCAGGGTACATATTGAATTTTCCATGCATTATGATATATATCGTCATGTCTGTTGTACTTTGCACACTAACACTATTTTGCAAGAATGTGGTCTTCAAGAACCTCCTACGTCATCAAAATATTTTATGTCAAGTGTATTATGCAATCAAGATGATGGTTGCATTTATTCTTGTTGGAATAATGATACATTTGGCATCAGTGAATGCACTTAGTGAAAACACTTATTCGGTTTTGAAGTGCTTACCGAGCTCATCACTCAGTCTACAGCAGTTTTCGAGCATTCAGTAAAGATCACAGATCAAACAGTTCAAACCGAGCAGTAAGGCAGTTACCGAGCACATGAGAAGAACAGCAGTTACCGAGCAGACGGTAGTCACCGAGTCATCAGACTGAAGATAAC
>MU227554.1:1351994-1379699 GCA_018584345.1 Thuja plicata
GCCAACTTTATACTGCAGTACCAAAGTTTTGTGGGTACCATCCCCACCCCAGTTTTACTTTCTATTTGGAAGGTTTATGGGTTACCAATCTTTGTGTTATGTGTTATGAATGATTACATTTTCATGTTTGCAGTAGATCAGATGAATGAATGGTTAAGTAGATACAAGTGCAGAAATATAATAAAAGTTTTAAGAGTTACTGATTCACCCCTCCCCTCTCAGTAACTCTGTTAGTCCTGAATATTTCCAACAATTCTAAGATGATGTGTTTGAATGGATCTTTTAGTACATGTGGTGGTATGAGAAAGTTGTGGATATGTCACCATCTAGAGAGCACAAATGAGATTAGAAATACACTAGTTTCTTTTGGAAAATACAAGATAGTAACTTATGGTCTAAAAGATAGAAAAGAACTTAAGAGGTGTGAGCTACTGAAAAATGATATATGCGTAGCTGATTTTATGAATATTTTTCAAGAGAAACTAGTTTATGAGTACATACATCATTCACATAGAGATAGGTGGTTGGATGAGAAATTCAAGATATGTAAGGACACTTTTCTTCTTGGTACTATTGTCTCCATTATTAATTTTGCTGAGAATTATACACATAAACCTCAGAATGAAGTGCAAGCATTGTATTACCATTCTATACAAGTGACGATCTTTGTAAATATAGCATTATTGCATGCACATGATAACATAGACGTAGATAGAAATGTTTTAAGAGAGTATCACTTCTACATCAGTGATGATCACACACATTCATCAGAGTTTGTGCAAGGTTGCTTTAAAGTTTTCTATGAGAATTTAGGGGAAAGAGCTATTGAGTACAACCAACACATAATATGGTCAGACAATTGCACCTCACAATTCAAGAATGCAAGGATACTCTATTTGTTGAGTAGGATGCACATGACAAGTGGTGTTCAACATTTTTGGAATTTCACGGAGGCGGGGCATGGAAAATGAGAGCATGATGGTGTGGGTGTATGTGTAAAAAGAGCTCTTGCCAAAGAGGAATTGAAGTACGAAGGTGGTGCAGAGTTAATAAATTCACAAACAATTATGCGATGGTGAAACTCTACGATGGGAACAAGTAATGAAGGTAAGTCTATGGTTAATAGTTTTTTTGGTTGATAAATGAGTCTAGCATTGAAAACTATCTAGATTATTGTACACTAACTAGATCAAGTTACATACACTCATTTAGAAGTTAAAATGCAGCATCACTGGGTATTTATAATAGATTAATGGAATGTTTTTTCTTGTCATGTATGGATTTTGCATGGGAGGATTATAAATTAAAAGAGTGGGTTGACAAATGGTCTTATACACCTTTGCAATCGCTTGATACATATCAACTTCCTAGAGCACTACAATTGAGCCAGTTTGAAGCATCAGTGGATTTTGATCACATATCTAACCTATTTGAACCAAGTAATTTCTCATTTTATTCTTCATTTTGAGATGAACTCTGTTGAACCTACGTCTTGAACTCATCTTATTAGGTGGTTAAGTTTTTAGGGTGTTAACTTATCCCTCTATAAATTGCAGGTCATGTATATGTAGTTTTTGCAGATGAGAAAAATGAGGAAGCGACTGATTACTTTTTGTAACATTGTATTGAGGGAAAAAATAAATTGACAACTACAGTCATTGATGGAGAGGGTATTGAGTACCCAATAGGATCTTTTGTTGTGACAGGGACATGGCTTAGAAGGTACTCTATCAAAATATAATGTGTTCTTGTTTGACGACTTTGAGACCTCTTACCATCATTCTATTACACTTTATATGTTGAATTTTTTATTTATTTATGCTTCTATGAAATGAAGGTACCCTATCCAAATTTCCAAGAAGTGGTTGTTTGAGGACTATGAGACACAAACATATTTTGCATTACTCAAACCTTCTTGTTGCAACAAATATTGAATTGATAAAGTATACTCGTAGACCACGTAAGAAGAATTTATGGAAACTTCATGAATCTAAACATGAGGAAATACGTGACACAATAAGGGTTAGAGCCGATCCAGAAGGTTCGCTCAATTAGTTTTGGGCCATCATGAAGAATCATTCTACAAATGGTATAATTATTTTGACAATTTTGTATATAAATTTTGCGAAACAATCTAACTTCGCTATTTTGTAAATATAAATTACTATGAAGTGGTCTACATGCATATTTGGAGACCACATTTTGTATATTTAAATAAGATCAATTGTATATAAAAGTGGCCATCGGTTGATTTGTATATACCAAGGGTCCACATTTTGTATAGTTTATTGTGTACCATTTAACTAAGAGGATATGAGTGAATTACGATTGATTACAATTATAACAATGGCTCATACAGTGGATATCTCATATTTCTCTAAATTATAATAATGGTTCATGTGTAGTATTTATGTATGTATGTTCATTTTCATATTATGTATTTATATATGTATATTTGTCATGCATTGTATTTATGTAGGTATGTTCATTTTCATATTACATCTTTTCCATCTCTCTCTCTCTCTCTCTCTCTCTCTCTCTCTCTCTCTCTAAAAGCTACTACCTTGAAAATTTTCTATCGAACCAAAATAATAGGCATAATCTACAATCAAAATTATGGTATTATATGTTATGCTTAGTGGACGTTTGAATTGCTTTAATTCTATTGCTGCCCAATTTGGCTTAGTGCACCTTGGGAACACTTCAATTTGACTTGCGTCAGAATGTTCTTGATGGTTCACAAGCAAAAAATTTCTCCCCTAGTGTTTACCTAGCCAACTAGAGATGATGGAGCTAACGGTTTGGTCCCACGATGAATGGTTTGAAAGATGCACCATTGAGCAATTTTCAACTGAGCAATAATGCAACTTTTTGCACCAACCAAGATCGGGTCGGAAAATGGAATCTGACTGGAATCTCCTAGATCTAAGCCACATGCTTATAGACCTTCCCAAGATGGTTCTTTTGCACTTCACAGATCTCTGATATCTCTCACGAGGTCTGAGATATGGCTCTCCAAAAATCGCTGCCCAATTTGGTTTAGTGCACCTTGGGAACACTTCGGTCTGACTTGCACCGGAACATTCTTGATGGTTCATACAAGAAAAAGGGTCTCCCCTAGAATTTATCCAGCCAACTGGAGTTGATGGAGCTGACGGTCTAGTCCCATGATGAATGGTTAATTTGAAAGATGCACCATTGAGAAACTTTCAATTGACCAACAATACACCTTTTTGTACCAACCGAGATCAGGTCCGCAAATGACATCTGAGTGGAATCTCCTAGAACTAAGCCACATTCTTGTAGGCCTTCCCAAAATGGTCCTTGTTCACTTCACAGATCTCTAATATCTCTCAAGAGGTCCGAGATATGGCTCTCCAAAACTCTCTTCCCAATTTGGCTTAGTGCACCTTGGGAACACTTCGGTCTGACTTGCGTCGGAACATTTTTGATGGTTTGCAAGAGGAAAAGGGTATTCCCTAGCGTTTACCTAGCCAATTGGAGCTGATGGAGCTGACGGTTTGCTCCCACGATGAACGGTTTGAAAGATGCAACATTGAGAAACTTTCAACTGAGCAACAATGCAACTTTTTTCACCAACCGAGATTGGGTCAGCAAATGGAATCTGAGTGGAATCTCCTAGAACTAAGCCACATGCTTGTAGGCCATCCCAAGATGGTACTTGTGCACTTCATAGATCTCTTATATCTATCACGAGGTCTGAGATATGGCTCTCCAAAAATCACTACCCAATTTGGGTTAGTGCACCTTGGGAATACTTGGTCTGACTTGTGCCGGAACGTTCTTGATGGTTTGCAAGTGAAAAAAGGTCTCCCCTAGTGTTTACCCAGCCAACTAGATCTGATGGAGCTAACAGTTTGGTCCCACGTAGAATGCTTTGAAACAAAAATAGTGAAAAAGTTGCATAGCAACTTTTAAAAGTTGCTCGACAATATTTGTACAACTTTTGACAATGTTGCAAAATGTTGCTATTAGGACCTCTAGACCTATTGAAAGGACTTAGAAGACCCTTAGATCCTATAGTAGGAGATTTATTAGACCAAAAAAATCAAACCTACTTATCCTATCATAGGTCACGACTCTAATAAAACTTAGGTTTATAAAGACACCTTAGATGAATTGACTTTACAATGAGACCAATCTACTCAAAATGAATGGTTGATCTCTAGGATCTAACCATGGTTACAAATATGTGAAGATGAACCAATGAAGACTCCTATCCATGCCTAGTGTTTCTTGGGTCACATAAATTCACATAAGTCATGGATTGCATACATATAGAGCATGAAAGATAAACATATATACAATGTAGCACATCAAGCATTAATTCACTTAAATCATAAAATTGCTTATGTTCTGAACCAACCATGTAGTACATACATTATGAAGCATATACATGAATTCACTTAAGTCATTCATGTAGGTCGTACACATGAATTTAGGTTATGATTCATATACATGAATATACATGAAGTACACACACAAGTACATTAATTTATCGAAATACACATGCATATACCCAAGTCATGTGAAACAAGAATACACATAAGGCATAAACATCCAACCAACAAATTCAAGGATCAAATTTGAAGTTTCATATATAACAAAATGAACAATAATAGCGTACATATGAATACATGGCATACATGCCAAATCCATAATAGAGTTACAAAAAATGACATGAAATATGTCCAAGTTGATATATACAATGTACAAATGTCACACACACACACACACATAAGCAAAATTTGGTCATTCAATGACCACAACTAGATCTGTACAATGTCTCGATATATCTATGACTGTGCTAGATCATCAAAATTAAGCTTCTTCACAGCAGCACTTGGGTCACTAAGTCTCTGCACAAGAACAATTCAAATGCTAAGCCATATATTTTATCTCAAAATAATATCAAAATAAATAAATATTGGGTTGTAATTTGCTGACACTTGAATTATTGATTACCTCATCTCTTTCTCCTATGCTTGGGCTGAATGATAAAGGAAATGGGCTCCGTCATGGGTGAGAGGGACTCCTAGAAAAATGGTGAGGTAGAGGAAGGACAGGAAGTGGTGAAGGGTCCTATAACAGGAAAAATAAATAATACAAAATACATGTTATAAACAAGAAATACTAAAAAATAAAAAATGCATGGACTAAAAAGAAAATACATACCATAACATGAGTTGGAACTCCTGTGCTAGAGGGAGCCAAAACCATTGATGAACCAGTTCAGACCTTTTCTTGTATGGTAAAATAGAAAATATGTTATATGACTGAGAAATACTAGATAATGCAAAAAATGTATACACTAGATAATACAAATTTGCATACTGAAGCCTCAACTGGATCTCTTATGCTTGGGTTGAATGATAACAAAATGGGCTTCATTGTGGGTGAGAGGGACTCCTAGAAAGATGGAGAGGTAGAGGAAGGACAAGCAGTGGTGAAGCGTCCTATAACAGAAAAAATAATACAAAATACATGTTATAAACAAGAAATACTAAAAAATAAAAAATGCATGGACTAAAAATAAAATGCATACCGCAGCTGGATCTCTTGTGCTAGGAAAGGGATCCCTAGGAAGTGGAGAAGGGTTCACCTCATCTAAGGTAGCTATGACCAATTCCTGTATGAAAAGTTGTAGCAAATGACATACTAATAGAGGAACATGATTTCTAAAATATTTTGAACAAACAAGAATGCAATTGAAAGTAAATATGAAAACATGCTACCTCCTCCCTCTCTTGAACATCAGCAGTGTCTGGGGCATTCATTAGTTTAGTGAAACCCAATTGATTCTACATGTATACAATAAATAAGTCAAGTGCATTCATCAATACATACTACATTGAAATGTTCATAATACATTTCAACAAATATACTTAAATTGGACTTAATTACCTTTTTTTTCAATGTCCCTGATGATTTCTTCCTCTTTCCTAATGACCTCGAGCTTGGTGGGGTAGGCTAACAAAAACAAAATTAACATAAGAGAAATAATATGATACTGCATGGGTTCAATTAAAACTATAAACAAGAGGTGTGCAAAATATTACCACATAGCTCTATAAGCCAAAGTCAATGGCAGAAAGGGTGACATCCTCAATCTCAGAAATTTGAGCCCCTGACAAGCCCTATAAAATACCAAATAAATATATAAGCAATAGTTTACAATGAATATTATGATTCACTTGAATTCCACAAATGATTATGCTCCACAACTCTATTATCACAAGTTTATAAACAAATTTTATGAACCATTATTACAATAAAAAAAAATTCTCTTCTTTCACACACAAGACTATTCTTTAACAAATTTGTAGTCACAGTTAGAGAAGGATGGTCTGGATTGTATTCGTGGGGGTCAGAGGTTAGGACCACTTTTGTAGCAGGTAATAGGACTGTTGTAGCCTGGCAATGAGTATGTTTTAGTGTGTTTACCCTTAACATGGAGGGATTTAGAGTGCTTTTAGGTTGAGAGTATGGTGCAGGAGCACCTCCTAGCACATGGAGTCTCATGAAGATTGCAGACCCTTGATGTTCTCAGTTCACTCTTGGCCCAAAGGGAACCAAGACATCTTGTAGTTCAAGGCTTTAGAATTAGTCTATCATTGAGATCCAATTGTGAGACCTAGTTCCAAGTTTGGGCACTTATAAGCCACTTGGTACACTATGGTCATGGGATATGTACTATGGTCATGGGCTTAAAATATGCATAAAACTGACTTGGTTAGATTCCCCTATGTCTTACCCTTTGAATGCAACCATTTTGGTGAAGAGATCTTACCTATAACTCCAGTTATCAAGATTTTTGTCTCTGCAACTCTGGTTTTTGTTCATTTCTAAGAGTTGCACATTGTTTTTCAAGTTTGAAGCGTTTCCACCATGGGAATTGGATAATATCTAGTGTAAAGCTTCTTTGTAATATGCTTTCAAATATTCTGCAAGTTTTTTTTGTGTTGATGCAACGAGATTGCCATATGATCGAGCCCTAGGTGTATATCTCAATGTATGCACCAAATCTGAATATACACAGTAATGTATAACTTCTAGAGAATCGAACACCAAGGGCCCTAATTATGGATTTGATGTTTTTTTGTGAATACCTAAGTGTTCCAATTGGTTTCAGAAGGAAACACTTCCATTTTCTAGCACTTCTTTAGTGGAGGCCTAATTAGCCCTCTGGTCTAGTATGAGATTCTTTGAATTAGCCTCTATTTTGACCCCTCAAACCTTGGTGCTCCTGGTTTAGATGTATCTTAGTAAAGGGTATTTGAATCTATTATTTAATCCCTAAGTATTTTGGGGCTTTCCAAAGTTATCTTGACTGTACTGCCTAGACATGGCTACTAGCATTTGACTGGACAGTTTAGAAAATGCCTTCAAAGGTCTCAATCAGTTTGATTGTGTGCATGGACCAAGTCCATTTTGATTCCTCCATGATGCCTAAGGTCCCCATTGATCATTGTGTGGGCTTGTAAGCCTTGTAACCATTTTTGCGCTAAGACTAGTGGCTTGGGTCTTAGTAAGCCTCTTCATGATAAACCCATCTCTGTTGTCTACAACTCATAATTCTCATGGGGGGTATCGAGGTTGTGTTTTGCATCAATTTTTAAAGGTGTGAGAGTCAGGGTTTTCCACTCTTTATAGAGAGTTAAGGGATTCAGTGATTGGATCATCATACCCTTGACACTTGCATCAAAGTAGGTGGTATGGGAAATGATGAAAATATTTGGGGTGCTTATGAACGTAGGGTGTAGATTGGTTCTTGTCTATGGTAAAGATATAGACTAGTATATGGGGACTGTCCTAGTATGAGAGTGAAATTCCAGAGAGTAAAGTTTACTAAACTAGCAAGTGAATGTGCTTTGAGCGATATGATAAGGACCTTGTGATAATTTGAGGGGTTCTTGGGGTGTCTTAGAAGTTATGTGTTGGGAGTCTTCAGAATGCCATGGAGGTGTATTGAAGGATTAAGGATATTCATAATTAGTGAACAATCAGAGATTGTATTCATGATTTTGAACAAGAAATAAGAGTAAAAGAACGACGGTTGGATGTTCTGAATGATTTTCAAGGTTGATTCAGAAGCCAATAAGTGATTGGTTGGGGTATGAGTCTATGTATGAGTTCAACATTGGTTGAATTGAGTCCAAGGATGGAGGGAGGGAGTTCAAATCAATTTGAGTCATGATGGTTGGACAAGGAAGTGAATTCCTTGAGTTCAATTACATTAGAAAAAATTATTTGACCATAAAGAAAAAGCAAACAAACATACACTAAGTTACCACCATACAAATTATTAAAATATGATATTTTGAAAACAACGTACTATTCCATTTTATAAATATTTATAAAATGTTACCTCAAGTGTTTGAGCTACCCGTCTATGCCTACTAGAACAAGCACTCCTTGGTGTGCTTGTACCACCAGCTGCACCCTGCAATGCATATTATTCATGTATCAATTTAGACTCTTCTATACATAAAAATTTATTTACTTTTAACAGATTTAGGTATATAATTAAAATAACATGTCAAAACACAAATTTAAACAAACCCGTGTCGGCTCTGTACCATACACCATTGACAAGATATCATCTGTGAGGGCCATATCCTCGGTAGTGGATGCCTGATATCTTCTCCCACAATGTACACATGAATGGGATGTCAAACCATCCGCACTCGCCTGACTATCTACCACATCACATATACCATTACAACTTATGCATATATGCTCAATGGGCTGGGCTGACCCTGCAAGTGTATCTGATGATAATGGAGCTCGCATTAGATGAGATGATCCTAATGGTGCATCTGATGACGATGGAGTTGGCGTGGGATGGGATGATCCTAATGGCGCATTTGATGAAGATGGAGGTGGCACATGCACTGATCCATCCTCTCTAACTAACTGAGTGCCATGCTGGATAATGACATCGGTCAATGATGCAGCTACATGAAGAGTCTGTATATCCATAGACTCCTTCACCACTACTGGGACCACAACATGAATGAGGGGTTTTCTCATAGTATTCCTCCTCTCATGTGGTTGGGTAATCCTATGTGCCCCATTTCTATCCTGCGCAGAGCCTCTCCCTCTACCCTAGAACTCACGAAAGTCAAACTAATTTGACTTCTCGCCAAGGATAAACTCACAGTATAGCTTCCTCAAAAAATATAAAGGCACCTCATTATTATTACAAGGTGGTTGGTCAAATACCATGTACCACCTATCCCAAAAATTTGATTTCATCCCCCTATGCGCACACCAATGTATAGGAAACCGTTTTGTATTAACTTATAGGGAATTGCTAGTATTAGGATCGGTAAAAAGGGCACATATGTCACATTTTTCTATGCCTTTTCTTTTCACATCCTCATATGATAAACCATCAACATAATATGTACGACACCTATCCCTCCATGAACCCCATTTTTTCACCTCTTGAGACACCTCATTTGCACTATTGGACATTTTTTCTAATGTAGTGGCGAGGGTAGAGTGATGGTGAAGACCGGAAGCCTTCAACCTATTGACTAAATATATTAATTTGTGCACTATTTTGGGTAAGGCGTTGCATGAGGTCCTCTTGTGTTGCATTTACATGATCTAATGGCACATATGGAGGGTCTACGGGTGGCGGTGGTTGTGGACGAGGAGAATTTTGAGGAGGGTTTACAGGTGGTGATGATGGTGGACAAGGAGAATTTTGAGGAGGGTTTACAGGTGGCAATGGTGGTGGATGAGGAGAATTTTGAGGAGGGTTTACAGGGGTGTTATTTCATTTATTTTTCCTCTTCTTGGGTTGTTTGATGAATCTGATATGAAATTAATAAAAGAAAACAAAAAATCAATATCATAACCTAATTTGATAAAAAAAAAAACAACAAAACAACAAAAAAAATACATACCTTTCTTACGGGGTGCCATTGCTTGAAAATGTGCAAATTGTTGAAGATATCTTGTTTTCTTCAAAGCTCAATCGGGCTCTTGGGTATTTTTTCCCTCCTCCACTCTGCTTCTCTGTGGTTTAGGAGTTAGAAATGGCCTAAGCCATGGGCTTTGCAAAATATAATATGTTTATAAGAACCCGATCGGGTTATTAGAAACATCTTAGAACCTGATCGCATTATTAGAAAATATAATATGTCTAATAACCCAATCGGGTTATTAGAAACATCTCAGAATCCGATTGGGTTCTGAGAAAGGTAAAAAAATTTAATTATATTGTCTAGGCTTGGTTACCAAGCCTAGTACAATTTCAAAATTTCAATAACCCGATCGGGTTATATGAAATTTGAATTTTTTTAAAACACATGTCCACTTTTTTGGTCCACAACTTGGTGCACATACCCATTAAATGACCATGGTCTATCATAGAATATCTTTTAAGGGAAACTATTCAAAAAGAACAAGATGCTTGAGTCCTTCATTTCCTATCATATTTCTTTTATCTTATGGAAAAAGTCAAAAAAATTATTAAAAAAATGATGAAAAAATAAAAAAAGTAAAGAGAAATAAATTCGTCCATGTGTGAAAACCACCTCGGTGGTGCCTTGGGCAAGTACCATGATGAAAAATTGGTAGACAGGCGTCATGTGTAATCCATTATCCTTTATCCTTTTGCACTCTACACTGGGGACAACTTTCAGGCATGCTAGCTTACCCTCCATATTCTTTTTATATCCCTCATCCATCATTATCCTTCATTTATCCTACCTGCATCCATATCCACTTTTACACCTTTGATCTTGACAATGTTGAGGATCTTACTGAGTATCACACATCCAATTTTTTATCCTTGTTTACACCCTCAGTCCCTATCCCTTATCTTATTCTTTCCTTCCTCCATCATACCTTACCACCTTTGATCTCACTTGTCCTATCAATATCCTATCTCTCTCCTATCCTAACCTCTTGATCTTGAGCAAAACTAAGGATGTTAAAATGCAAAAATATGTTTTCTAAGTCCTCTTGACATTTCCATTCCTTTGGACCACATGCCCTTCACGTCATTTCATCGCCTTATGCCAATGTACCTTCCATTTCTTTATATTGTCATATCCCAATATCACAATCCCTAGCTTGGATAACCTTGGTGAGATAGTCCTTGAAAATCACTTATTCTTCCTTTGTCATTTTCTTATATGTTTCTTGCTCATCATTTCTCTCATCGCCCTCATAATGCCTTACACCTTGCTAGACATTAGGGACAAAACCAATATGATCTTTCTTGAGAATCAGTGGTCAAATAATCATTTAAAATCCTAAAAATCATAAACTGTCTTGAAACAAATCATAAAATGACTTGAAAAAAAATCTAATAAACATTGTGAAGACACAAACACTTCGACTGAGCATGCAACTTTGAACTCCAATGAAATCATGATGCAACTAGACAACGATTGAGCAAACATAACAACATCCTATCAATGCATTGAATCAAGTACAAAAATTGTGACAAGAATTCATTTCTACATGAAGGCTGGATGGCTATTTGATGTCTTTAATTATTTTGATTTTATTCTTTGGTGACGTGCCTTTTATCTTTTCTGGTATGTTTCTGACTATAGATTTAATCTCTATGAGGTCTTTAACTAGAAGGGCAAGGATGGGGCATGTTCACTTGTTTGTTGCTTGTGGATTGTTCCTTAGTAATATGATGAATCGTCTTAGGACATGATTTTCTAAGATCATCAAGGACATATGGGTCTCATGTGAACTGGAGCATTCCTTGGCTGTCTGATGTGTTTCCATTAATGCACTTGGTATGTCAATTCATTTGGATCTAAAGCATATCCAAATGATGTCATCCATCTTCTATAATAAGCTCGATGATGATATTAGCACTCTAAAAAGCATAGTATTCTCATTACTTGCATTTCATATGTCATCATTTGCATCTCCTTTCATCTCTTTTTGCATCAATCATCTCTTCCATCTTCTTTCATTATTTTCTTCTTCCTTGTCACAATGAACCATTCATTCTCTTTATCCATCTGATATATGTCTCCTGAATCAACTTCAAACCAATCAACTTATTTTCTGAAATCTCATTACCCCTCGATCAACCAATCAATCATGGTATCAACTTATCTTGCACTCGCATATTTCTCAATCATCTTATTCAACTCATGAATCTGGCTAGACTGAGCATTTCAATCAATTGTTCAGGTACACCTCTCAATTGTGCATTTTCATCAAATGTGCATCTTAGCTTAATAACTGGCACAATATCAATCCTTTAATCATTCTTCAATTATCTATCGAGGGATCAATCTTCTCATCCTTTGTCCGATCAATCTCTCGAGGGGGCATAACATGTCAATCATCATCCATACTAGAATATCTTTGGGGCATATATCAGTTGACCATTTTCTTTGAAACAACACGACAAGTTGCATTGTCTCAAAGAGGGGCAAAATGTAGACACATAAAAATGTCTTGTTATCAATTTCAATGTTCCTCCATAAATTAGGTGAACTCATTAATCTATCACTCATTCCTATTATTCACTATATTATCATTATCATTATTTCATTATCCTTTCTCTCTATTCATCTTATTAAATCATTAAAATAATATACATATTCTATTACTATTATCCACCAATTCATTCTCCACTTGTTCTAATAAAAATATCTTTAAATAAAACCTACTTACCATTTCCCTTTAACCACTAACCATTTGTCATTCACCACTTATACCCCCTTTACCACTATTTTCCATTTATCCCACATCCACCCTGATATGAGACTCGCTCCTAAGGATATCTATTTAAAGGCCCCTCTTCTCATCTTTTTGGCATCTGTTATTTGGATACATTGTCATTTTGCATTCATAGCACTCATTATAGCAAAATAATGATTTTATCAATCTTTGCATTTTAGCTTCATTAGTGATCTTATCTTTCCACTTTGTTTGCATTCTAGTTGAGTTTACTCTTGCATTTTGTATTGATCTTTGCATCTTAGTCTCTTTGCATTTCATCTTCAAATCTCCACTCTTTCATAGTAGCTTGTGTGTGCTTTTGAGAGCAAAAAACCTTAAAACATGAGCCCGTGATTGATAAGAGAGCAATGGAGATAAATTCTTGTTAATGCATGTGTGTGTTTTATTTATTTCAGCTGTACATGTGTGTTTTCCTTTAGGTACTTCATTGTTGAATGTGAAATTTGTTTGAATCTTGACTCCATAAGATTTCTGATCAGATTTTTGCATCTTCAATGGTTTAGCAAATGAAAAAGTTATAAGTCTTGAGCCTTCTATGCAAGTTGAAAATTGTTTGATTGATAAAGTTGGTAATGGATGATAAGTGTAAAAATAAAATAAAAAATAGAGTCCAAGGGGCGGATTCTATAAGTTCAAGTTTAGGGAACTAACGCACAAGTTCAAGTTTAGGACTCTACACACAAAAGTGAATTGACATGATACATAGTTGAGTTTCTAGGTCATTAGTAGTCATCTAATAGCTTCTTATATTATGTTAATATGAAGAATTGAACATTTACACATAATACCTTCAAACAAATATAAATTAATTATTTATTATTTTAATTATTTAATTAATCTTTAAAATTTAAATAGATGGTATATGACAAAAAGAGTCACTTAATACTGATTTTTTTTAAATTTTCTACACGATTTTAATGAACATAACATCTCTAAAAACCTTACTTAAATCTATGTTTAATCCTAATGTTGAAAGTATTCATGAAAGCAATGTGTAGCATTTAGGAAGCTATTCCCAAGAGTGGTTGATACTAAGATTGATACAATTTACATTACACGAATGTTAAAGATGGATTACAGGGCATGGTTGAGATGTTCATATGATTTTAACTGAAGAGTATTCTTTATGCGGCTATCAGAAGAAGATGGAATAGTTCACTATCTGTGCAATAAACTGGTTGTATGAAACGCCTATCTTCTTTGAAAATTGAGCTTTTTAATGGCCAGAGCAAACAAGGAAGCAAAGCCAATAGGGATGCAAACAATCACCAATGCTACAATTCCCAGAAAGTCATGTCTCATCCCAAGATAGTTCCTTATGAACTCAGACACCATCACTTTCTCATCTGCTCTTACCATCTCTGTATCCACATCAGCAAGCTGTGATGCAACCAAACCATAGAATGTCCACGAAAGAGGTGTCACCCAGCTGTACCATCTCCACCACACAGGCATTTTCTGGTTCAAACAAAAATCATTTGATTCCATAACTAATAATCATGAGTTGCTGCTAAACATTTCAAAGTTTAGTTTAAAATTTAATATAAAATTTGCCTCAACAAAAAGTATTTAACATGGTCTTACAGGTCGAGGAATCAAGAAGCCACAGAAGAGGTTCCATGTAGAATAAAATGCAGACGAAATAATTGCTGCAACATGGAAGTTTGGAGTCATGGCAACCGTCACCATTCCAAAGAAGGTGAAGTATAGAAGAGTGAAAAACATGAAAAACAGGAACCAGAAAAACTTGACCGCTGTCCACTGAAATCCGATCATAGTATAAACCAGGAGGGTATAAACTACAGACTGCACAAGAACATAAGGAACCTCAATTGCCACCTGCATAAATAAACACCAAGAAAATAATCTAATTAATCTGAGGTTGTATGGTTGAACATAATTTGAGAAGGTGAAAGAGACAGAGTTTAAAGTACCTGTCCAAAGGCATAAGAGAATGCTGAATACAGTCCAGCAGCTCTTTCTCTGTAGAAGACAGTCCTTTCCACATCAACCACGGGTTGTACAGTGGATGCATTGCTTACTCCAAGGAAAAGTACAGAGCAGTACATTGCTCCCAAAATATTGAATATATCTCGTTGATTGTCTCTACAAAAACAGAGTATAGGTAGAATGTTCAAAAAATGAATTGCTACTATGATAGGGTGACAACTGAATTGAAACATGTTGTAGTCTTACAGAAAAAAAACACTAATGAACTACAGAAAAGGTGTAAACACAAATCTGGTGGGTGCACATGCATACTGGAAAATCTTGAGTATTGTGTCAGTGAAAAATGTGTCTAACCTCTTCGTCCCTAGGCCCCAAAAGATGCTCCCAAAGAGCAGAGCAACCATTGTGCTGAAGAGAAAACGTACAACAACATAATGTGGATTCCGCCAGTATGACCAATATTGCTTCCAAAGGCATGCCGTGCACTGAACTGGTAAGGACTGTGCATACTGTGTTGGAAAACTTAGATTCTCTGAGCCCGGAGCAGGGGTGCTCAGTTCGTTTATAAGTTGTTGATTCCATCTGACAAACAGAAAACACTTTAAGTAAAGGTATGATGGGTTTATATCCTCAAAGGAGTCGTGTTAATGAAATAAGGATGACTTCAGTTCAATCATAAAGTCCATACTCGTAAAGTGAAGATTTTGAGTAGATATCAGCAAAGTCTATGTCTAGACTTTGCTCAACAGATATGGAGCTGACTTCTAGCACCCATGTTGCTGGATTGTATCCTTCTGTAATTGGTTGAACACCTTCCACAGACTGATTAAACAGACAACATCATTACTGTCAGTTATGTGTGACAATAGCATGCACAATGTGTCAATCAGTAGCTGTGACGCTGTCCCAACAAACCATGAAGTGAATAAAAAGGCTAACTGTACCTCAAAGTATTCCACAAGTTTATGAGAATGTTGACCCAATGGCCCTGCATAGATCATTTGGCCGCCCCTTTTCATCAGTAGCAGCTGCAATTCAGAGAGACAGAAAAGTGAACCGTCACCATTGATCAGAATTGGTCTACCTTATCTCTGACATTTGCAATCCGATTCCCCTTTTGGAAGCAAAGCTATGAAGTTTATTGGATCCAAATACTTGAGCTTACCTCATCAAAAACTTCAAAGATATCAATGCTGGGTTGGTGGATGGTACAGACAACAGTTCGACCAGTATCCACTGTGTTGCGCACAGTACGCATTACTATAGCTGCTGCACGGGCATCTAATCCTGAAGTTGGCTCATCCATGAAGATTATGGAAGGATTAGCAACAAGTTCCACTGCAATGGTAAGCCTTTTCCTCTGCTCTGTAGAAAGACCTGTTACCCCAGGAAGCCCTACCAGAGCATCCCTCAGAGGAGTAAGCTCAACAAGTTCCATCACTTCTTGCACAAACATCTGTAATCATTACAGAAAAGATTAAAAATGCCTCCTAGCTTAGTTCCATTACGAAGAAAGACATTCTATCCGAATTATAGCATGCAAAGAAAGAAACTTGAGGCCCCACCGCTCTAGTTCTCTCATCAAAATCTTGTGGCAGACGAAGCCATGCAGAGTACACAAGTGATTCATAGACTGTGACATTTGGGGAGTGAATGTCATTTTGTTCGCAGTAGCCTGAGATTCGAGCAAATGTTTCTTGTTTTTTAGGGTATCCAGAGATGCTTATGATTCCTTCTATGTAGCCTCCTGTTTTTCTCCCAGCCAAGACGTCCATCAATGTGGTTTTTCCAGCTCCGCTAACTCCCATCAACGCTGTAAGCACCCCTGGCTTGAAGGATCCACTTATGTTGGAGAGGAGTTGTAGCCTGTTTTGATCCACACCTTCACTTTTCAATTCCTGGGACAGAGCCAGCTATTAGCTCCGGATTGGGAGAAGCTAAGCATGTCAAATTATAGCCAAAAAAATCAAACAAAATCTAGCTGCGCCAACCTGTGGCATGTCAACATAGTAGTTGACGTTCTCAAAAGTAATTGATAGTGGCTGGAAAGGAAGGACCATTCTGTTCTTGTGAGGAACCGAGGCTTTGAGATTAGAAACTTCAACATCATTGGTAGAATGGAATTCAGAGTTCGAACTTTCTTTTCTCTCTAGCGAGTACGCATGGCCTGACAAAAATGTTATAATCTGTGAAATTTGAATAAACAAAGCTAGCTTTTTCAGATGATTTGAACTGTTGAATTGATACGGTTCAAGGGCTTTTCATTTGAGCATGTCAGAAACCTCTCTCTAGCAGATTTCTCAATTCAATTGGCATTTTCTCACTGAGCAATAGAATGCTTTCAGATACAGATTAACATACTTTGTAAGCTCCCACTCTACTTCTTTTTTAAGGTGTTCTCTTACACAAGATACAAAGGAATTTTATAGTTACATGCAACATGACACTTATTTTCCAACATAATACTTACAATAGAGAGTAAACATTACCATTCTCATATTAAAACATTTTTAAGTCCCTATCTGGGACAAGGCATTTTATCTTTATGACTTACCCCTGGAGTGCTTTCCAGATGCATCTACAGACTTCAATTCTCCTCCATGGCTGCTTTCTCCAGTTCTGTTTACATGTTTCTCTTCAATTACATCTTCAGATAGTACTCCCTGTGATTTTCCATAAGCTGTAAATGGAAAAGGTTTTAAATTCTATTAGATCTCCCATCTCACAGTAAATATAAAGTATATAAGTGAGAAAGCAGTGGTGCATTTAACCCATCAGAGACTTACGATTGAGGTATGCTAAAGCCAAGGTAAACAGAACATTATAAATTAAACAGAACCCAACCAATGCTCCGATACCAATCCAATAAAAGTTAGCTTCAGCAAATAATCCGCGAGCTTCTATTATTGCATGTCCCAATGTCTCATTCGAGGTAGTACTACTGGGCTGCATAATATATTAATACCTGAAAACTTTAGTTGAAATAATGTACATAATATGAGTAGCCCTACTTGACTGCAATTGCATACAAGTAAAATCTTTAAATGAAATCAAATATACACAAGCTTGCCATCCTTTGATCATCAATGATCAATCAAGGAATTCCCTCACTTACTTTATTCCATCTGGGAGCCAAAAATTCATTTACAGCAAGGGCATTCTGGCCGTAAGACATTGGGGAGCACCAATATGCCCAAATCCACCAGCTGGGTACATTCTCTGATGAAGAAACATTATATAATGAAGCATTTCTATTATAGTTAAAAATCTTATGAAGATTGCAACAAGTTATTTTCTTCAATTTAAATAACTGCATGTGTATAATGCTGTAGAACCAGATTGTACCTCGAGAAATCACAAATCCTCCGAGAACGAAGACAAGAAGTAAAGCAAATACTCCCACTGTTTGCGAGATGATCATAGTCCGACCCAGTGATGCTGTGAATCTGAAGAGCCCCAGGGCCATCTCATGCAGCATAGAAAGGAGAAAGAATTGCCTAAAGAATCTGCAAACAGAAAAAGGGGTCTCTAAGAACAACCTCTGGCTACTTAAATGTCACTGTGACTGTTATTAGTTTGATGCAAGTTCTCATACTTATTGTCCAGTAGAGCTTTGTCTAGAACAAGTAAATGTTTATATCTGTTGATTTCATGCTTCTGTTTTTATTCGTAGGCCCATAAGCTAACATGAAGCGTAAAGAGGTAAAGTTTAATGTTCAGAGGAAACATGCTTTATTTTCCTAAACAAATGTGTGTAAAATATCCCATCTATGGTGCATTAGTATACAAAAACTGGAATTGTGGAATAAAAAAGGTGATGATTATTGGAATTGAGATGAGAGCTAAAAGACTCAAAACCATAAATTCTTCATTCATCTACAATATTAAATTGCAAAACTCTGTTAGCTATAGCTGCTTATTTAAAAAGAACTATAGAACACTTGTAAGTGGATCCCTAAGATTCCTATGCATCCAACATTGTCTATGAAGCAAAAATACAGAATTACAAGAGTTACCTCTCAGCTTCTGGTGCAAAGCCAATAGCATAGTATGTAACAGAAACCCAAATGAATGCTTCTAGAAAGGAAATTGGGATCTTCAATATCCATGTAGGTAATGCATAAGCCCAAGCTGGATAGAATAGGTCGTCTCTTTGCTTGTAGAAAACTGGAAGGCGGGCAACTGTCATTGACATTTCTGGAAATCCATCAAACATCATATTGACTAGACCAAAAAACATGGCTCCCATGTAGAGATTTCCATCAGTAATGTTCCTCTGGTGCATTTCAGTGCGCAAAAATAGAGTCATTGTGATGACCCCAACAACTGCAATCTGTATATTTGTCTGTCAGATTTCATTCTCCTTTCTTTCATAAGATGAAAAAAACAAGGAATGCTTGAGCTTTCCAAATTTTGGATCGAAGTGACTCACCTGTCCGGATTTAAACATGTAGACAAAAGAGTTTCTCTTCATTAGCAGCACTTCTCGAGAGAAGCAAGCTTTGAACATGTTCATTCTACTAACGCCATATTTGGCATATGTAAGAGAAGCAGGATGGTTCATTGTTCTGTCAAAAGGATTTGATAACTCTTCTGTGATACGCTTGCCAACATGAAACGACTTGAAAGCCTCTGCAAATTCCTTGACAGGTATGTAGTGATATGGCTGACTTCTATCCACCCAATATTGTTCTTGGTCCTTTCTTGAGGTCACCTGTCAGGCAGCTCAACACAAAAAGAGAGTTAATAAATGAGATGTAACAGAAAACTTGCCAAAATTTTGTTATTAAGCTGTAGTATTTGATCACTGTTGACACATGAATACCTATTAAAAAAGCCGAGAAAGGATCCAAAGGATCCAGTAGTTGTTCATGTCCATGTACTAATAGCTGCTAATCTCTTGCACTGAACTTTCCAATTATCTTCTTTACAAATAGCTAATAAATGATAATTAAAAGCTTATTAAAATATTTCATGTGTCAGTAACTGTTTAACTGTTTATTTGTGCATGTGTAGCTAATAAATGATAATTAGAAGTTTATTAAAATATTTCATGTGTCAATAACTGTTTATTTGTCCATGTGTAGTTAACCATTGAATATTTAACTAGAGGAATTGTGTAACTTTTTTAATGATCATAGTGTAATTAGTATTTTTTTATAAGATAATAATTAAGAGATTGAGTAAACAATTTGTGAAGGGTTTTTGACATATTGGTCCTAATTAAGCCCCATTTTCTATTGGTTGAAACATCTACTAGAAAAATATATATTAAAGCAGTTGTACAATTTTTATTTGTGATTGTAGATTAAGAGAAATATACATAATTCTAAAATTAATAAAAAAATAAGCAAAAAAAAAAATTAAAACTATCTCATGATCATTGTATTACCCAAAAACTGATTTTTTTTTAAAGAAAATTGAAGTGACCAAATTTTATGAAAGAAAATTAAGTAAAAGGATCATTCTAACTAGAATAATGATAATGTTAGTTTTTGAGCCAATGTCATAATACTTGAAATTTCACAAGGAAATTGTTTCCACTCCTAGATTTGACCTCATGACCAAGTTCAATAGTAATATTGAACATGCCAATCAACCTACATCTAAAATTCCATACTATGAGTGCAAATGAAGTGAATCTTTATTCTTTGAAGTTGCCATGAAAAAATCACCAAAGCCCTAACTCCATAATGAATAAAAAAAACATACTTCCTGCAAGAAATCGGCAACCCCTTTTCTCTGTGGGCATTTGAAACCCATAGACTCGAAAAATTCAAGCACATATTCCCGAGGTCCTTGATACACAATCTCTCCTTCAGACAATAAGATGATGTCATCGAATAACTCGTACGTTTCAGGAGCAGGTTGCAGAAGAGCTATCACCATTGTGCCATCAAGGACATGGACTATTTGTCGCAAACATTTGACAATATTAAAAGTTGTAGCGCTATCCAATCCAGTTGAAATTTCATCCATAAAAAGAGCTTTGGGGCGAGCAACTAGCATTTCCCCTGTAAAAAATGGGCAACAACAATCATAAACTACCCATGTTTCAGTACGAATGTAAATTCAAATTTATTTACTTCAATTCCACCATTAAAAAACTTTCGTACATCCCACCTGTAGTGACTCTTTTCTTTTGACCTCCAGAGACTCCACGGAGCATTTGGTCGCCTATTATTGTATCAGCACAAATGTCCAGTCCCAGAAGCTACAACACATAAGGGCGCAATAACCTATATGACTAATCTTAGCATTCAAAATCTACCAAGAATTCCTACCTCTTAATATAGAATTTCTGAAAACAAACCTTCAATACATAGTCGGTGAAAAGGTTGGTGTTTTGGCCCTCAACTGCCGTTTCCTGTAGCCATAATGCAGTTCATGTGTTCAAAAGAGGCATAAATCATAAACCAAAAGATTTCATTGAGAAACTTTTAATCCAAAACAGCCCTCTGGGAGAAATAGCAACCTTCATAAAGACATCAACATCTGGATCTGGTTTGATGCCTGCTTGCTTTTCTCGTCTCGAAATTTCTTTCAATAGGTCTGTAAGCAACACAAATATCAGTGTCAGTATAGTTACAAACCTAAGAAAACAAATGCAGTTGAGAGCATTGCATGCCCAAAAAACTCACCATATCTTGACCCAACACCTTGGCATTGGCCAGAGAAATCCAGTGTTTCTCTTACAGTCATATCTGCAAAGTGCAAATCCTGCTGGCTAATGTAAGAGCATGTTCTTTGTGGCACAAATTCTATCAATGAGTGTCCATTGAAAGTCACATCTCCAGTAATCTGTTGAAATTCATGCGACCACATTAGTGTTTTCTCTATGTCAAACAAGATATAATGTGTTGTACTCACTAAGATCAACTTAGGGTGTGACTGTGGAACCAAATATAGAGAATAAATGTATCCAAACACTTAAAGCTCAGCTTCTCTAACAACAAATGCTGTCTCTAGATGGAAATAGAATAAATTAAATAGAACTTCGACCTACCCTTAGATTACGGTCAGGTTTTCCAGCCAAAGCTGTTAGCAATGTAGTTTTTCCAGCTCCAGGTGGACCAAGAAGAAGTGCCATCCTGAACAGAACAGATCAATGAAAGGCTAAATGCAAGACCAAAAAGAAAACTCTGTAGTCCTCCATTTTTATATTCAGAGATGGTGGAACAAGCTTACCGTGAAGGCTTAATGATCCCACTAACATCATGAAGGATAGTGAGAGTTGTCCTCTTTGACCGCAATAAGTGCAGGTAGTTCAAAATCCCCTGCACAACATTTGTTGTAATGTGCTTCAATTGAAACCTCCTCAAATTCAACTACATTCTCGTCCCACTACTAGAGGCCCTAGACAAAAATTCTAAAACCAAGAAAGCTGCCATCAGATTTTCGGGTCCTACTTCCTGAGAAACACTAGCTTACAACTTTAATTCAAAATATATAATTTACCAAGCTGGCAAGTAAATAGTACTTTGAGCCACAAGCAAAAGCAAAGGTGAACATTTATAATTCAGGAGATTATTTAGGAGGCCCAATAATCGAAAGGGCCTTCCCTCATTTCTTGAGTCCAGTAATAAGCAGAACCAAGATTAATTTAGATTTAAGAACTTGCTGGAAAAATGATTTTATGGAAAAATGATTTTATGTTAGTTTAGTTGTGATTCTTGTATTTCCCCTTAAAAAGAACATCTTTATTTTGAATAACTACAATATAATCTTAAAAGTCACCACAACTCTTTCTTCGATTTATTTATTTAGATTCGGAGTTTTCTCTAACTAGTTGTACCATAGGTACATGACTCATCTTGTCTCGCTCAAGTAATTTCCAAGGTAGGCAGACCCAAATGAGGCCCAAAGATTTCTGATCCAGGTCTCTACTTATTCTTGTTAGAGAGACTCAGTCAACTAGTTATTCTTGTTAGAGAGACTCAGTCAAGACAGTGAAAATTAGGCCCTTGTTGTCTCATTTCCTGTCAACAGAAACAGTATGTGACCTGAAGTTCTATGTGGTCTTAAAAGCTTTAGTTTGGACATGATAGCAGATGCTCCAGCTTTAATTCAACCCCATCCTGTATTGTCATAAGAAACACATTAAGAGTGCTGCACCCAAACTTGGTGAGGGGTATTGCCCCTTGACCTAATTAGAGAGGTTATCCTTAGATCCTCAAGCGAGGTGCTGCTCCTTGACCCTTGACCCCTCTAAAGAAGCCACCCCTTGACCTTGCTAAGGGTGCTTCCTGAAAACCCCAACTCTAATTTCAAAAAACTTAACTGACAATCATTTCGAGCCATGCTAATGGAAAAGTAACCTTTTAAGTCTTTTAAACTTTTCTCCAAACAATTGAATTACAATTATACTTCTACTTTCCTGAATCGATTTCTATCCCAAATAAAGTTTCAATGGCTATAACAACATAGAGCTGGCAAGCTTTGGGCTGAGCAATACAAGCTCCTTTCTACCATAAAGGAAGTGGAACGTCTTTAAATTTTACCTCAAACAAGTTTACAGTAAAATTGATGAGAGTAGGAAGAGCTCTGCTTCCAACATGCACATCCGCATCCACAGTCAAGTGATCGAACCGAACTTCTATAGTTGGCAACTCAACCCCCACTCTGTAATTACACCCATTTTCATTATCATCACCTTACTCTGTTTTGAATATCACTACTGGAAAAAGGTTGAGTATTTGTTTACCTCTCAATTCTTTCTCTGAGTTTGGAAAGAAAGTGCTCGTTGTCGACTTCAGCTACCTGCAGAACTCTGTGAATGAACTTCCTCCGTGTTTCAGAAGAGATTGTTGTGACATCAACATGCTGGTATTTGAAACTTCCAGTTGCTGCAACTTCACTGAGAACAGACTTCCTGAGGCGATCATAAGTAGGGAGTTTTTCAAGAGCAGCCCATGTGAGAGCTTCTTCATCATTCTCCACGAAACTGCTACTGCGGATGCTGAAGGATCTGGACAAAGCATTGTCTTCACCCTTCCATTTATTGCTTGTCCTGCTCAGTGCCCTTTCCAAATCCAATGACACGGCCATCTTCCACTTCCACACTATCTCAGAATTCCTCCACTTCTTAATACAGCATATAAAGCCCAAGCCGATTCAGAGACTTAACGCAGGGCAATGACGTTAATGCAAGGTCAGGGATGACGCAAAATGGAAAGTGTCACCACACCTAACATAAGTAATCAATATCTTTTTTCCAGCAACTCTATGCAGTGGACATGAATTTGTAGTGGTGGGACTGGAAGAAATTTAAAACTCCAGTCTTTTGAAAGTTGCTCAAGTTTAAATATTTTTAGAAAAGAACTTTTTTTTTAAGCGATTTTGATATACTATATTTTGCTTCAGATGTTAAAATCAACTGTATCGAAAAATCTTAGTTATTGCCATGACTGCAAATACCATGGCAGATTAGATTCTCTGTTTATAATAATCGCAAGAGAAAAACAATTTCTTTGTTCCATCATAACATTATATTATATAATAAGAAAGCACTCTAATGCATTATATTAATAAGAAAGCACTATAATGTATTATATTAAAAAACAAAACCAAAGAAAGCCGCCTTACCCCTTGGAGTTGGGTCACGTATGAACGTCATTCACAGTCGTCACCGATGATTCCTCATAAATATTTCAGATTTCAATGAGTTTAACGGATGAAGCATTTGATCTGAGATAACAGACATCGAGGAGGGATCTTATGTCTTTGTTTTTCTAAATGTTTATTTTTATATATTCATTAAATAAATCTCCGCCAACACTAAATACTTGGCTAAGTAAAATATTTGAAAGAACACTCCTAATCAATATCTAGCATAAGCAATAGCTCGCGTTCTTTGTGTGGGATGTTTTTGAGACTTGGACATTGGGGGGTGGGGGGGGAGATGTTCCCNGGGGGGGGGGGGGGGGGAGATGTTCCCTGCAGGTCAACTATTACCCTCGGGATGGTGTCGGGTCACTTGCTATATGGCGGGTCACTTGCTATATGACACATGGCATTTGTTATATGGTACATGACATTACTGGTACATGACATTACATACTGATTGTACCTTTAATTTTGTGAAAACTAGTTTTCCTTTTAAGAGCCACTCCTAGATATGTTAGGAGAAAGGATCAAAAAATCGATATACCCTTTAATAGCCGTGATAGCGACCCAATAACCGTGATAGGGTTTTGTCATAGAGACCCTCCAATAACCAACTTCAAAATGGTCATTTCCTACACACAAAAACCCAATAAGCGTTAGTAACACGCCCAATAGCCGTGCACCACGACACTATTAACTAAACACTACCAATGCACGATTATTGGTACAATTTTGTTTCTATTACACATCAACTTGCACTAAAAAGGTTACATCATTATTACAATTGAAACATGTTTGCTTACATTTACAAAAACAATAGATTGGTCTTACAATATCAATATGTTATAATAAAGTGCAAATCGTGTTCTATTTGTGTACATACATGCACGACTATTGATGCATAACATCTTCAATCGACTACATACATGCACGACTATTGGTGCATACTAGTTTGAATCAATTACATACATGCACACCTATTGGTGCACAAACACTTTAAATACATGCTACATTGTTTTTTTATGGCTCTCATCTGCACATTCACCCAAACAGGTATGACATCTTTAGGCAATTAATTGAGCAGCAATTTGTACCTGCATAGATAGCTAATGGTGTAAGGCTCACCAATAGAGGACAAATAAAGAACAAAAACCAATTTTAAAAATGCAAATTATAATTATAATTTCTACTTCAATTAGAAAATGTAAATTATTATTCAAATTTGTACTTCTCAATCCACATAATGAAATACCAAATTATAATCCAAATTTCTACAAGAGTATAAAAATTCAAATTATTATTATTCAAATTATGCACTTCTTCAATCCGCCAAATGAAATACCAAATTTATAAATGCAAATAATAATTTAAATTTGTACAAGAATATAATAATGTAAATTATTATTCAAATTACGCACTTCTTCAATCCACCGAATGAAATACCAAATTATAAATGCAACTTATCATTTAAATTTCTACTTGAATTAAAAAAATGCAGTGAATGACAAATAGAAAAATGCAACTTGTTAATCAAATTTCTACTTGAATTTTAAAAAAAAAAAAAAAAATTAATATTCAAATATGAACTCCATCACCGTATGAATGCAAATGCTTGTGCTTTTATGCATGAAATGATTGATGTATTCCCACCACTATTTGAATTTCAAATACACCAACCACAAATTAAATGACCAATTTCGTATAAGAGTGAGGAAGTGCACGTAATTCAGCATTCCATGTTTGAGAGTTGCATAATTCTATGCAGTCATAGTTGTTTTATTCTCCGCTCTTTCAAATTTATTCTTTGTTTTATTTAAGGTTGGTACCAAATATTTTTTTTTTATAAATTATTATTTTCTCTCTTCTTTTATCTGTTTTATTGTCTGTTTGTTTAAAGCTTCTACACATGCTTTGCAATGTCTTTTAAAAGGATTGACAACATTGTTCATTATAGACTTATGAAAGTTCATTATAAGCTTATGAATTAACATTCATAACCATGTGTAGACGTCCAAAAATATTAATATTATAATTCATATTAAATTCCCCTTTATTCATCTAACTATTTAATTTAATCAATTAAATAGTTTCATCGTTGGTATTTATCAATAATCTAAATACTATCCTAATGTATTTTATTTATTTATACATTTGCCTCACAAAATCCCCTTTTAATAAATTTATATTTATTAAAAGAAATCCTCCATATCCCTAATTATTCTAAGCTATGATTTATTCAAATCTAATTTGAATTATAATCTAAATCCAATCTAGAGGTCTATCCTAAGCCTACCATATTCCTACTCTACACCCATCACCTCACATCCTAAGCATACTCCCCCACCTAATTATCCTCTAATCCTACTTAAAAAGGTGATTCCTAACCCTTTTAATGTTAATAGAATGCTCACACATGTGTGAAATTTTTCTCCAAAATGATCACCCATCCCTCTTAAATACTCTTACATCTTTGTCCCCCACTTGACAATCTTGAGCCACTCAAACATTTAATGTTATGTTTGACCCTTGAATGACCATCCCTTCCAAGCCCATGTGTCCCTTATGTGGCTCTTATGTGGATGCCACATAGGTGCCACCTCATTCAAGCCCTTCTCTTCTCTCCCAAAAATCTATAAATAGAGGCCTTCTCCTCTTGTATTGGCATCTCTCATTCTTGCATTGTTATTATGCTATTTTAGTTTTAGAAGTTCATTGCTAGTTTCATGCTTTTTATGCTTAAATCACTTAGAAGTTACATGTGCTAGGCTAATGTTCAATGAATCATAGTTTCTTCTTGCATTTGCATATCATTTTCATAAGTTTAGATCATCTTTGAGAAGAATTTGAGACTAGTTCTTCATACTAGCTCTTAAATCTCTTCTTTCATCCAATCTTGCATTCACATTTGCATTGCATTGGGGATCCATTTCATTTGTGTTTGAGAGAGCATGCTCACATCCAATTTAAATGAGCAAATCAAACAAGTAATATAGGGTGCACTAACTTGTTTTTAGCTCAATCTGATGTTATGGATATTTCTTGTTGGTTCATGCTTATTTCATGATTTATGTGTGCTAACCCGCTAACGTTTTATGTTTGAGCTTTCTCCCAACGGGTTGAAGATTTTATCGTACACATTTTGGCACACCCAGTGGGACCCACGTCCCTAAAATCCTTCTAAATTTCTTGTCTTTTTCTCTCATTTTTGCCAAACTCACGGATTGGCGTCTCTGATTTACACATAGGCATATGTGCAAACGTAGATTCTGTTAGAGTAATTTAGCAATTGCTCTTTAGTGCTTAAGTTTCACTTAGGCAGTTTCAGTTGTCTTAGGAAAGTTTCTATTTCCTAGCAGTTGCCCGTTTAGGGTTTCGACATCCTTTATAAGG
>MU227554.1:1387791-1409982 GCA_018584345.1 Thuja plicata
GAAATATTGAATTGATTATGATTTGATCAAGGAAATTGATATAATTGATATTGTTGATATTTGAAAATATTGATTCAGGGATTTGATAAATTGAGAAATGGGGCCCAAAGTCTAGGCGACTATTTTAAGGTGCATACAGATGATACTGTTATTGATGCAAGTGTTGCTGGCCCAGGAACTCGTACTAGGGCGAGTGCCAAAAAGGTGAAAATGGGTGGCTCAAAGGAAATTAAAGATCTGAGGGAGGCCATCGAAAAGTATCAGAATGTGATGGCTAACTCAACCAAGATGGTAAAACAGAGTTGACTATGCTTTGTGGTTGTTTTCTTTTTGTCTGGGTATCGTCTTTTGATTGGTTGTAATGCTGGAGGTTTCTTTTAGTTTCTATCTTATACCCCCAGCTATTTCTTTTTGTTGTATGTCTCACTTTTTGTAGTTCTATCTTCTGCCCATCTTTAGCTTCTTGTTGTACAGGGTTACTGTTCCCTTCAAAAACTATTTTAACCTCAATCGAAAACTAATTTGATTAATTAATTAGTTAATTTAACTTGGAGTTAATTTAGTTGATTGATGAATTAACTAAATAATTAAATGTAGTGGAATGTGTTTGAGGAAAATAAACTTTGATTTATTTATTTTGATTAATTATGTGTATGTATCAATAAGGAGTTAATTAACTAACAAACTTATTAGTTGGGGTGATGTTAGTACTGAATGTGCAAGACAACTAAGAGGGGGGTGTTGGTTCCCAAATCAATAGATTGGAAAGTTCTAAGAGTATGCAAAGCTCTATGTTCAAACCTCCCTATTGACTTGGCCAACGAATGGGAATAACCAAATTATGGTTAAACTTCCCCTACACTTCAAGTTTTGCAAGACCTAGGTGGGTACATCTATTCACCAACTAGATCTTAAAGTTGATTATTTCTATAGAAGATTGTATCTCCTATATGTATTCTACTTCTAGTCTCTATCTCAGAATGGCATATATTCTTGAAATAGACTGATTTACTTGTTGACTACTTGGTTGCTTTCTAACTTCTTGATTATATTGCTTATTTTATCCTTTTTCTAATGCTACTTCTTTGATTCTTGTCTATGGCTATTTTAATTTATAACTGATTCTTACTTCTATCTATCTTCTACTTCTCCTACTATGATCTCATTTTGTTTTGAGTAAAGTTGTGTATGATGGACCAGTGCCTTCTCTTTTTGACAATAGAGTCACCTTCCTTCTAAGCCTACACGTATAACCTCATGAGACATTTTTTAAATCCTCCCCGTGGATGAATTTATCAACTATCTAACCCTCAATACTATATAACTATATATCACCACCATAATTAGTCTAATTGAATTTAACTTTCCTGTGAAAGACCAATTAGAAAAGAAACAAATTGACAACTATTTCTAAATGAATCTTGATGTTCAAATTGCTATGACAATATATAATTTCTTCATAAGTGGATTTAAGATAGAAACCATTTAACTTAAATGAAAATAAAAAAGAACTAATCTAGAGAAAAGATATTCGATGACACAATTGAAAAGAAAAGTACTGCTTATTTTTTATTACTGAACTTATATCTATACTGCATCTTATCTTGTAAATCTGAATTTTTTTTGCATCTAGAATCAACTTGGAAAACCACTCAAACCTTGTCATGAGACCATGAGAACTGACATGATGATAAAGATTTGACCATGGATTGTAATGTAACAAACTACTCTACGAGACTCATTCTTGGGTACAAAACATCATCTGTCAAAGTTGGCCTCCAATTGCTTTCGGAAAATTCAACTGATAAACCTTAATAAAATGCTTTTGCTTTCAATTTTGAAAACATATCAAACTGATTGATGGAGTTTTGCAATTTGGTACCACGACATATCTTTATATAGAGAATCATGGGAACCAATTTGTATGATCTATCATTCATCCCACTGATAAATATAAAATTTTGAAGTAGACCTCTGACCAACTTTTATCTTTTATGTTTATAATAGATTGAAAAAAATGCATTTGGTTTTGATTTTGAAAAATATCAAATGAGCAACAGAGGCTTTGAGAATATTCATAGGGGTTATTTTTAATATAGAAAATTTTAGGAACTAGTTGGCTTGGTATGGGGGTCACTTGGGTGAAAGATATGAATTTATATAGAAGGCCACTCGAACAGGTATTGACACACATTAATGAAAAAATATCAAAAGTTGCATTTGCTTTGGGTATTGAAAAATTATCAAACGAAGCTATAAGGCTATGAGAATTGGAAGGGGGATATACTTTTGTGTGGATAATTCAGAATAACCGATGGTTTAATCAAAAATTCTCTAGGTAGTGAGATGTCAAGCTTCAAAATTGGCCACTCGTGCATATTTGTCAATGTGAAAAATAATGATTTCCCCAGGGCACAAAGCTGACTGCATAAAATATTGATCCTAAGGATTTGCAACTTGGCATATATGTTTATTTAGAATATATAAAGGTTCTTACAAAACCTTTTGTCGTGATGATCACCCAATTCCAAAACACAATCCTCCCAAGCTGGTCTCCAAATACAGATATTGTGCACATTACAATCAAGTTTTATTACCAATGGTACTTCAATTTTTTGTAAAAAATTTGAAGTCCCAACAGTGGTTCTTTTTGGGGACATATGCCTCCTATGGGCATAGTGATAATCCAACTATCTCTAGTGGAAGAAGACCAAATGCCAATTAAAAAACACTACATACCTTGATTTGAAAATCATATCTCGACTTCATTTGGTAGCTCCAGGCCCCCAAAATGAAGAATTTATATTTTCCTTTGTCAAAGATCTTATTCTTGTCCCATTCCAATGTCATCAATCTGAAAATAAATTACTGACATATTTCTGATAAAATGTGTTGGCATCTTCCCTTAACTTGTTATGCTCAATACTATTATCACATCATTTGATTATCTGCATTCTTGAATTAGGCAAGCATTGAAAAGTTTCATCTTTTAACAATCATAATTTGTATCAATCCAACAAGTCATACTCACACTCCTTGCAACACCTTATTTCATCATACTTGTTGTCATTCACCAACTGATTGCTCTCTAGTTGTGTTGAAAAACAAGCCCCACCAATGACATCACTACCGGATGAATCAAAATCAGATTCAAAAACATCAAAACCACTTTCAACACCACTTGTAGTTTTCTTTTTCATTTTTGAATCTAATTCATTGTACAAATCTATACTTGTATCTCTACAACAACTTTTAGGGAAAATCTTATCCAGATTAGAAAATGGATCCGCACACATGTTTTCCTTTGCAACTTCTTGGCTGGAAATACTATTATATCCATAATGATTTATTGTCCTTTCTTTGTCAAAATGAAACTCCATATCTACATCAACATGTGCACCTTTGTATTCATCGTGAAATACACAATTATAATCATAATTCTCTTTAGTCACCCTACTTCTAGTGTCTTCCTCTTGTTCACAAGGCTTAGTATCACAAGAAGACACAGGGTCATCAAGAAGTAACCATTCGCATGTATTGTTTTCATCACCACTTTTTGCACTGCTCATTCCATCTAAAATTTCTTCCTCTTCATACATTGGATTGGAAAATTTAGATAGACCACATGTGTATTTACCTTGGAAACATATTGTGTGATCTTACATAATTTCATCTTACAACGGATTTGAAAAAATCTGAAAATTATTTTCAAAATTACATTCTTTTCCTTCTTGTTGGTCACAATATATATCTTCATTATTTTCAAATTCTTTCTCATCATGTAACATGTCTTCTTCATGCACTATGTCCCCATCTTGAGTAATATAATTATAATTATTTTTATAAATAGACAGAAAATGCATGAACACAACATTTTCATTGTTCTGTTCAAAGAACTATTCTTATCAATCTAGTCCCCATCATATTCTAAATCTAATTCATAAGAGCTAATGTGACCACCAAGACAATAAACCTCTTGATTCACATTATGAGATGAAGTCAAACCACAAATATTGGATTCATCATCATGCATGTAATCGTCATTACTAATTTCTTGTTTATTTGCCAACAAATTTATTATCTTGTCAGCATCCATATCTTTAGGTACTTTATACAAATAATTCTCATTACCAATTTTCTACTGGATTCCTGTGAATGCATCATCATCATGATCTGCAAATATTCTTGTTTCATCATCATCCAAAGCTTGAGAGTGTATCATAGGATTAACAATATTTGTCTTGTGTTGATAAGAGACTTTGGTTGCGGTATGATCCGCAATCATGACTAATGCTTGATTGAAGACAATAGGCTTGCATTCATATATATTGTAACTTTCAAACTTGTATGCAATATACTGTTGATCATATGCATAATTTTGATCATGTGCATGAGGTACCCCTATTGTTTTGGGCATGTAAACTTCATTCACGTGCATGGAATTGTATTTTGGCTCAAATCTTTTTTCAAGAGAAGCACACCCCTCATCAGAGATAAAATCATAAGATGGGGCATCGATTTGATATTTATTTGATACACTATTATTAACTTCTAGAGTGTACTTCTATGATCAAACCTCTTCATTGACTTGGCCAACGAACGTGAATAACCAAATTATGGTTAAACTTCTCCTACACTTCAGGCTCGGCAAGACCTAGGTGGGTACACCTATTCACCAACTGGATTTTCAAGATGATGTTTTTTTTTATAGAAGATTGTATCTCCTATCTGTATTCTACTTCTAGTGTCTACCTCAAAATGGCATAGATTCTTGAAATAGACTGATTTACTTGTTGATTACTTGATTTCTTTCCAACTTCATGATTATCTTACTTATTTTATCCTTTTCCTAGTGCTACTTCTTTTATTCTTGTCTACAACTATTTTAATTTATAATTTATTATTTCTTTTATCTATCTTCTACTTTTCCTACTATGGTCTCATTTTGTTTTGAATAAAGTTGTGTATGATGGACTAGTGCCTCCTTCTTTTTGGGGCGATAGAGTCACCTTGCTTTTAAACCTTCATGTATAACCCTATGAGACAATAAGTAAATCCTCCCCGTGGATGGATCTATCAACTATCTAAAACTCAATACTATATAACTATATATCACCACCACAATTAGTCTAATTGAATTTAACTTTCCTGTGAAAGACCAATTAGACAAGAAACAAATGGATAACTATTTCTCAAATGAATCTTGATGCTCAAATTTCTATGACAATATATACTTTCTTGATAAGTGGATTTAAGATAGCAATCATTTACCCTAAATGAAAACCAGAGAGAACTGATCTAGAGAAAATATTTTCCACATCACAATTGAAAGGAAAAGTACTATTTATTTTTCATTATTGAACCTATATTTGTATTCCATCTTATCTTGTAAATCTGATTTTTTTTTTAGTCTAGAATCAACTTGGAAAAAAACTCAAACCTTGTCGCGAGACCATGAGAATTGACATGCTGATTAAGATTTGACCATGGATTGCAACGTAACAAACTACACTGAGAGACTCATCTGGGGTGCAAAACATCATCTGTCAAAGTTGGCCTCTAATTGATTTCTAAAAATTCAACTAATAAACCTTAATAAAAATCTTTTGCTTTCAATTTTGAAAACATATCAAATTGATTGATGGAGTTCCATAATTTGGTGCCAGAGTATATTTTTATAAAGAGAATCATGGGAACCAATTTGTCTAATGTTGTTAGGAATAACAATCCACCAAAACAACTAAGAGGGGGGGTGAATCAGTTGTGAGACAAATTATTAAACATTAAGATTTATAAACAAAACTTTAATCCAAATGATAACACAGTAAATGCCAACACAATAACACAATCCTGTGTTGTCGAGGAAACCTTGTTAAAGGTAAAATCCCGATGGGAATTAACACCCACAAATAATGTACTAAGAGTATAGTATCCCTATTAAAATATTTATCCCTATTAGGAGCTTATTGATGCATTACAGTACACAGTCCATGTTAAAGGATAGACCCTGTTAGGAGTCAAGAGTAACAGTGAGCTCACTGCCTAAAGAATGTTAAATCCACCCTCAGGACTTATAGTCCAAAATACAAGTGTATATAGGAAATATACAATCCAGTGAACTGTCTAATAGAAAATGTCTTTGCTTGGCCAGTTCTAATGAAGTACTATAATTACATCCTCTGCTCTACATCTAGCAGACAAACAAGCTCACAGCTTCCACACTTTGTTGTCTCTATCTCAATCAGATAGATACATCCTTCTATATTTTTAAAAAGAAAAGATCTATCATATATGCCCTATTACAATAATTAATTAGGTCGGCCAATTAGGATTTCCTAATATAAAAATAATTATTTAACCCCTTACTAAGATACACATAGTACCTATAACAAGTAAACATCAATTACAATTCATCAGATATAATCCAAGATCCATAATCCACGCTCGCAATCCAGAATACACGCTACATCTCTGAAGTCGGCCCCAAATAGGTCTCCTACAGAACACATGCCATAGCTAACATCACCGCAAGTCCTACAACTTGCAAAAAAAAACATAAAAATGCTTCCTTAACATGTCTTATGTCATCCCTTAAGCTCGCATAACCCGAATCCACATCGCTCGTAAGTTATACTCAAAACAGAGAGACTAACTCTGTCAAAGATCACTATCACCATCCAGGTATCCAGTCTTCACTAAAACATCTATAACTCATCTAATAGACAATATTAAGTCGTACAACCTTAGGAATAAGATCAAAACATATCCCTATACACATCACCATCTTTGCTCATTCTGAATCAATCGTACAATACATGTACACCTCTACATGTCATCAAGCAATAGTAATAACCAGTTTATTCTGCCTCCATAGAAACATATGTTGACATCAATGAAAACACATGAATGCCAATAACATCAGCAAAAACCAATTCCAAAAATCTCTCCCTTTGGTATTGATGGCAACATATGGGAAAATCCATCAACCCAAAAGTACTCTCTCAATACAATCATCTCAATATCCTCAACACAACTCTCCCTAAACAGTAGGGATTTTCTCATAGAATCTCTCCCCCTTTGACAATAATGGAAAAGGGTACCATAACTCTTCTTATTTCTTCTGCAAGGTGTAGCTTTTTCAATCTTCATGCCTACAATAATCAGGTGCAAAATCACCAAAATGTGTTCTATAATGTTCCTGTGATCACTCCCTCTGAGTAGTAGATCCATACATCAAGTCTAGAAAATGATATAGCTCTGAAATCCACTAGATTGATGCATTCCTGCATCAATTTAGTTCTTGTAAGGAGGGGATCGCACCCTAAGCATACCTCTGAGATACTCAAAGGAATCCTTTGGCAAATCTTTTGTAAATATATCTGCTATCTGTTCCTTTGTGTTGATATAATCCAATCTGATCTCCTTCTCTACTACCTTGTCTCAAGAAATGATACTTGATGGAAATATGTTTAGTCTTTGGATGCACTGCTGGATTCTTCAACATGTTCATTGTGCTAGTGTTATCATAATGGATAACCACTGTCTCTTCACAAATTATTCCAATGTCCTTCAACATTTGTTTTATCCAAACAATCTATGTATAATTTATAGCAGCAACAACATACTCAAATTCAACATTAGACCGAGCTATACAATCATGAGTCTTACTTAACCATGAAACCAACCTTTTTCCAAAGAAAAATTCTCCTCCAATTGTATTATTTTTGTCATCCACACTACCTTCCCAATTAGCATTAGTATATGCATGTAAGATAAAATCATCAGATTTTTCATACCATAACCCATACTCTATTTTTCCTTTCAAGTATATGAAAATTCTTTTTCACAATAGTAAGGTGTGTCTCCTTAAGATCTGCTTGATATCTTTCCACAATTCCAACTTCATTAGCAATATATGGTCTGGTGTGAGTTAGATATTATAGAACTCCAATCATTGATCTGTTCTTTGTCTAAAAAACACTCTGAGTTTCATCATTATTTGTAAGTTTGTAACCAGTCACCATGGGTGTCCCAATAGGTTTAGAATGTTCTATTCCAAATTTCTTCAACATTTACTTAAGATACTTGGTCTGAGAAATGAAAATACCACTCTTGTTCTGATTAATTTGCAATCTAAGGAAAAAATTCATCTCACCAATCATTGACATTTCAAATTCATTTTGCATATTTTTAGAGAAAATTTTACTCGTTACATCATTTCCCCCAAAAATGATATCATCAACAAAAACTTCTATGATTAGAATTCCATCTTCACTAGTTCTTAAGTACAAATTGTTATTTGCATTACCTTTACTGAAGCCAAGATGAAGTAGATACCGGTCCAGTCTTGCATACCATGCTCTTGGTGCTTGTTTAATTCCATACAAAGCTTTATTCAACTTGAAAACCATGTCTTCATCTTCTGTAAAAGGAAATCCATCAGGTTGCTCGATGTAGACCTCTTCCTCTAGATCTCCATTGAAAAATGCAGATTTCACATCCATCTGATATACCTTAAAATATTTATGTGCAGCATAAGCAAGAAATAATCTTACTGCTTCCAACCTAGCAATGCGATAACATGTTTCTTCAAAGTATATGCCTTCTTTTTGCAAGTAGCCTTTACAAACCAATCTTGCTTTATTTCTTACCATTGTTCCTTCCTCATCCATTTTTTTTATGAAAACCCACTTAGTTCCTATAACATTCTTGGTTTTAGGTCTTGGAACCAATTCCCAAGTGTTGTTCTTCTTTATCTGTTCTAATTCTTCATGTATAGCTTTAGTTGAATATTCATCTCTACATGCCTCATTAGTAGATTTTGGTTTAACTTGAGAAATCAAACAAATTTCATCTCTTAATTTTGATCTTTTCATCATTCCTCTATTTGCATTTCCAATAATTTTATCTTTAGGATGGTTTTTCTTAACATACCTCAGAGTCTTAGGAATTTCAGTAGGACCATTTGATTCATCTTGACATACCTCGATCTCACAGTCAATCTCAAAATTTTCTTCTTGATCCGTCGTAACCTCCTTGATCTCTGTAGTCTGATTATAGTCATACATTCTCTCTTGAATCTAGAACCTTTCATCAATCCTCACATTATCACTTTCAATCATCGTCCTCAATCTCAGATTGAAACATTTATAGGATTTTCTTTTATTGGAGTAACCAAGGAAGATCCCTTCATCACTTCTAGCATCAAACTTTCCTATCTCATCATCTCTTTAAATATAGCATTTACTACCAAATATTCTAAAATTTCACAGTAGGAGTATGATTAAACCATAATTCATAAGGAATCTTAATTGTACCTTCTCTGATCTGAATTTTGTTTAAAGTATACACAGTAGTACCAACATCTTCTCTCTAATGAACATGTGATACATTTCCTTCTAACAACATAGTTCTAGTGGCATCTAATATTGTTATGTTTCTTCGCTCTGCTATCCCATTATGTTGTGGTGTCCTAGGAGCAGATGTCTTTCTATATATTCCATGTTCTTCATAGTAGGTATTAAACAAATCTGAAGTAAACTCACTATCTGATTTCAAACATTTTATCTTTGAGCCTGATTCATTTTCAACTTTTGATTTGAATATTTTTAATTTTTCAAATGCCTCTAATTTCTCTCTTAGATATGTAGTCCACATCATCCTATAAAATTCATAAAAAAAAAGTATAAAGTACCTTTCACCGTAGTAAGATCTTGTTCTTGTAGGACCACATAGATTTGTATGCACTAGATCCAACTTCCCTTTCACTGAGTAAGGTTTTCTTTTAAAACTACTTCTAGTCTGCTTCCCTATTACACAATCTCTACACATGGTGTTAGATGGTTTCACAATCTTTGGTAGGTCTCTAAATGCATTAGTCGTACTTGCCTTCACAATATTATCAAAGTTAACATGAAAAAATATTCTATGCCATAACCAACTATCATCTACCTTCACAACAAAAAAAGAAGCCTTAGATGTATTTAATTCAAATAAATTACCTCTGGATTTAGTACCAGATGTGATCAAGTCTCATGACTTAATTTTGATAGAACATTTCCCATCAATGAATTTCAATTGATAACCTTTGTCCACTAGCTGTCCAACACTCAACAAATTATGATTAAGTCCATCAACAAATAATATGTTGTCAGTATTGGTCTTTCCATCCAAAGATATATATCCAACTCCAATGATAAGACTAGGAGTATTGTCACCAAATCTCACAACACCGCCATCATACTTATTCAGTTTAACAAACTTACTTTTATCTCGAATCATTTGGTGTGAATAATCATTGTCTATAACCCATTCAGATTTCTTTTCAACATGATATACTAAGGCTCTTTCTTCATGTATAGGTTTATCATCCTTGATAGAAATAAATCCAATCTCATCATAATCAATAGCATCATCATCAGAAACACCTTCACTAGCATAATAACATTCCTTATCCTTTAAATAATTAGGTTTATAAAACTTATATTTATTCTTTGGAACCCTTGTAGGACATCTAGATGCAAAATGACCTATCTTATTGCACAAAGAACATTTTAGAGGTAACTTTCCTTCAAACTTACCCTTACCTCTCTTTTCTCTTCTAGCGATTAGGGCCACAATTTCATCTAACCTTCTTTCATCTTCCTATATCTGTTCCCATTCATCATCATATTCACCGAGCTCTTCTTATCTAACCTTGAATGTTGTCTCAAATTTAGGTAATGAATCTCCGGTCTCTGTGGCCTCAAAGGTAGGTAGTTTTCCAATCAAAAAATCTCTGTTGAAATTCATTGTCAAATGTATGATCTCTTCTATAGCTTGCACTTTGGTTTTTTATACAGGTATTAGAGATCTAAAAAAATTTGCAAGCACTTCTTCCTCACTATAAGTGCCTCCAGAGTTCCTGATGCCAATAACAACTTTAGTAATTATTTGTACATATGCTCTAATATTCTCATCATCTCTCATTTTCAACGTTTCAATCTTTGTCTTCCAGTTCTGCAACTTTGTCTGCTTTGTAAGCTTGTCTCCTTCATATAGTGCTTCCAATATTGTCCAAATTTCATGTGCAGAATCTAAATCTTTTACCTCTATGAATTCACCTTCAGAAAGTGCACTAATCAATGCTTCTCCTGCTACCATGTTGTGTGAGAATACCTTCTTTTCTTCATCAATGGCCTTATCTAGTTCATCCTCAACCTTCATTTGTACATTATTCTTTGTTATCATCTAGTAGTCGACTATCCAAGCATAGCAAATGTGTTCTCATCTTGTTCTTACAACTGTCAATTTTTTTAGGATCAAACTTTGGACTATCCTTCCTATAGTATGCCATCTTTAGGATCACCTCAAGTTGTTATAATTTGTCTCTAAGGACCAGTAGATCTTATGCCAATTGTTAGTAATAACAGTCCACTGACACAACTGAGAGGGGGGGTGAATTAGTTGTTTGATAGATTATTAAACATTAAGAATTATAAACAAAACTTTAGTCCAAATGATAACACAATAACACAATCCTTTGTTGTCGAGGAAACCGTGTTAAAGGTAAAACCCCGGTGGGAATTAGCACCCATAAATAATGTAATGAGAGTATAGTATCCTTTTTAAAAGATTTATCCCTATTAGGAGCTTATTGATGCATTTTAATACAAAGTCCTTGTTAAAGGAAAAACCCTGTAAGGATTCAAGAGTAATAGTGGGCTCACTGCCCAAGCATACTGCCTAAAGAAGGTTAAATCCACCCTCAAGACTTACAGTCTGAAATACAAGTGTATATAGGAAATATACAATCTAGTGAACTATCCGATAACAACTGTATTTTCTTGGTCAGTTCTAATGAAGTACCATAATCACATCCTCTGCTCTACATCCAACAGACAAACAAGCTCGCAGCTTCCACACTTCCTTGTCTCTATCTCAATCATATACATACATCCATCTATATTTTTAAAAAGAAAATATCTCTCATATATACCCTATTACAATAATTAATTAGGTCGGCCAATTAGGATTTCCCAATATAAAAATAATTATTTAAACCATTTCTAAGATACACACGGTACCTATAACAAGTAAACATCAATTACAATTAATTATATATAATCCAAGATCTATAATCCACGCTTGCAATCCATAATACACACTACATCTCTAAAGTCGGCCCCAAATAGGTCTCCTCCAAAACACACACCATAACTGATGTCGCCAAGAGTCCTAGGACTCGTGAAACATAATTTTTTTTTCCTTAACATGTCTTTTTCCATCCCTTAAGCTTGCATAACATGAATCCACATCGCTCGTAAGTTATACTCAAAACACAGAGACTAACTCTGTCAAAGATCATTGTCACCGTCCAGTACCCAGTCTTCACTAAAACATCTGTAACTCATCTAATAGACAATATTAAGTCATGCGACCTTATGGATAAGATCAAAAAATATCCCTATACACATCACCATCTTTTCTCATTCTGAATCAACTGTATAGTACCCATACACCTCTATCAGTCATCAGGCAATAGTAATTATAACCAGTCTATTTTGCCTCCATAGAAACATATGTTGACATCAGTGACAAAACATGAATGCCAAAAACATAAGAAACAACCAATTCCAACAGATGTGTCATTTATCCCATTGAGAAATATGAAATTCTAAAGAAGGCCTCTGACCAACTTTTATCTTTTATGCTGCTAACAGACTGAAAAAATCCATTTGGTTTGATTTTGAAAACATACCAAATGAGCAACTGAGGCTTTGAGAATATTCATAGGGGTTTTTTTTAATATAGATAATTTCATGGATTGATTGGCTTGGTATGGGGGTCACATGAGTGAAAGATATGAATTTATATAGAAGGCCTCTTGAACAAGTATCGACACACATTAATGACAAAATATCAAAAGTTGCATTTGGTTTGGGTAGTGAAAATTTATCAAATGGAGCTTTAACGCTATGAGATTTGGTAGGGGGATATACTATTATGGGGATATTTAGGAAGAACCAATGGTTTAACTAAAAATGGTTTAGGTAGTGAGGTATCAATCTTTAAAAGTGGCCACTCATGCATATTTGTAAATGTGTAAAACAATGATTCCCCCAGGGCACAAAACTGACTACATCAAATATTGATCCTAGGGGTCTTGAACTTGGCATATATGTTCATTTAGGATATATAAAGGTACTTACAAAGCTCTTTTCATGATGATCACCCAATTCCAAAGAAAAATCCTCCCAATCTGGTCTCTAAATACAGATATAGTGCACATTACAATAAACTTTTCTTATCAATGGTGCTTCAAATTTATGCAAAAAATCAAAGTCCCAACAGGGTGAATTAGTTGTAAAACTTGTAATTACTGAAAGATATGAGCATGAAAAACACTGATGAACTATAACTGATTGAATGTTTGAAGATGATAAGTTGATGATTACCGAGCTGCAGAAAGTAAATGCAAGACATTAAATCAGTTAATGTATTGTATTATCATTGATGTCAACTTGATATAATCTGATTGGTCATATACATATTGTCATAGACTTCAAGAAACCAAAGAGATAAATTTTATGTTATCGGTAAACATATAAAGCCAGTGTACACCGAGTGACAGTAAACACCAATGGACAATGCACACTGACGGATAGAGAACCCGAGCAGTTCATAGTGTATACCGAGCACCGCAAAACCAAGCATAACTGAAGTAGTCACTGAGCATAATTGAAGGTGATGCCCAAGGACAACTAGAGTTAATGACCAAGAAAACTAAGAGTTGATCACCGATCAGAACTGGAGTTAGGAAATGACAAAACACTTAGTTGGCAGGAGCTATAATTAGAGTTAACTGATTGATTTCTTTATTTCCATCGACCAGTTCAACTAAAGATTTAAAGCTATTTTTATTCACATTTGTCAAGGATAAATCTATGGAATAAAACTAAAGAAAATCTTTAAATATTAAAGCAATGCATGGTGAGATTTACGGATCAAGGAAGCAATCTACGTCAAGAACAAGAAAGACAAGGAAAATAAACAGTGAAATCATGTCTATATAAAGAGACAAGTAATTCATTATAAGAGAGAGGAATGCTGAATATAATTTGGGTGAAGATAGAAGTCTTCATGCAGATCTGATCATACATGATGAAGAATAGAGCCAAGAATTTTGCAGACACCGAGCAAGAGAGAAGCAACAACATTCACCGAGAAAAAATAAGGAAGAGATGAGCAAAGGAATAGAAGAGAATATTGATCACAGAGGTATTATGGACTTAAAATAGATCTTAAAATCTATAAAGTAAAGTTGTATTATTGAACAGATCATTTATTATTTCAGTGTAACCATTGATTCAGAAAATCTCTTAACCGAGTGGAATTTAATAGTCCTTAATGTGTTGAGATACTCAAGAGTATCAAAAGGTTTTTCTTGTTGACAACATAGTGAATGCCTAAGGTCAAAATAATAACCAATGGTTTTAAATCCTCTAACAAGGTCACACTTAATAGTGTGTTTGTAACCTTTAACAGGGTTGGCTCTTCACCGAGCTCACTTGAGAAGAGTGAAAATTTTGGGTTACCGGTCCCAAGTGGTTTTTCCCTTAAGAGGGTTTCCACATTAAAAATCCATGTATCAAATGTGCATATGGTTCATTGCTTTGATGTTTTTCTTTACACATTACTAAAACAAGACTGGTTAGTAAACACTAAGTTTATTTACTGCTATTCGGTAAAGGCTAGGAAAGATAAATTGCTATTCGGTAAAGACTAGAAAAGGATAAACAGTATAATCACCGAGCACTATATATTTGATAAGACTACTTAAAGGCATACATCTTGTGGGACTAAAGATAACCAGAGGTATTATATTTGTGATATAAAGTTTTGGTTGGATTATTGGATTAATTTTTGAGGCCACTGATTCACCCCCCCCCCCTCTCAGTCATTCTAACAAAACACGACAAACATAAACACATGAAACACCAAATTTACTTGAAAACCCTGTAAAGGGAAAAACCACGGAGAAGATTATTCTTAAATATATGAACACCAGTTAAGGTGGATTACAAGAAAGGCTCATTGCCCAAAGAAGACTCACTTCCTAGATGAAGAAGGATAAGAGAGAAAAGATCCACCACTAATATACAACCACAACAAAAGTAAAATATTTGTAGCCACTTTTAGCTCACTGCTTCCAGTAGCTAACACATTAAAGTTTACAATGCTCTACACCACACTTCACACTCAACTTATGCAATCAAGGAAATATATTCTCTTACGTACATCTTCATCGCACATACATATATTTTCATATCTTTCACACAAATATAGGAATATGCCACACACTACCACTAATGATTCATCTTTTATTTATACCAATTTTACATTTGCAAAAACTCTCATTATCATCTAGGCAAGGATTGAACATGATTTGAAATGTGTCAGCACTAAACATTCTCATGGTGGAGAGGAATGAGAAGTGGACTAGAACATGCCTTAATTGAGACCAAAAATAGCATCATAAACGTTACATATTTTCTTTCATATATAGAAACATATAAATGAAGTGTAAACACCCAAGCTCGGCCAAACCTAAAGGGGAAGTACCATTGAACTTTAAAACCATCTCTTTAAAGTCTAAAATCTCATGCCAACTGATATTAGTGAAGCTAATGGTATTATCAACTCATTACCAAAAACACACCATCAAAAACCATTACACGGAGAAATTTAAAGCACATATTTCAAAAATAGAATACTGTCACCAATAGTCATACATAAACAAATATCAAATTCATTGCACTATGTTTTCAACCATAAAAAATTTAATCCAACAACTCGAAACTATACTTACAACATATAAATGTCTCACCAACATATTTACAACATAACAAATATGCAAAGCAAAAACCTAATCATTAATGCATAAAAAGCATGTTGACATTAATACAACAATGTGTTGACATCAATGAAAAATATACCAAAATAACCATATTGATTTACTATTGCAACAATCTCCCCTTTTTTCATTGATGTAAATACATCAATGACAAGAACTTACTCTCCCCTTGGGACATTCTTCAAACACAAGTTCACTCTCCCCCTTTGACATCAATGGAAAAGGCCAAAGATGCATATCAACTACTCATTTTGCTCAGCTCCCCCTAAGAAATACAATTCAGCTCATAAATATACTTAGCGCCCCCTAAGAGGTAGCCATAATCATTAGTCCAGATCAAAGATATGCTTGAATTTCATTGGACTAATGCATAATCTTATGAATTTAGTTCTGACAAGGCAGGGCAATTACCCCTAGCTTCTCCAGGAGATATTCAAAATTATTCTTAGAGAGAGCCTTTGTGAAAATGTCAACAATTTGTTTTTTTGTAGGTACATACTCAAGCTTCACTGCATTATCCAAAAAATTTTCCCTCAGAAAGAGATACCTGGTAGAAATATGTTTCATCCTTGAATGCAATACTAGATTCTTTGTGTATTAGGGTAAATTCAATCCCAGGACCTAAAACAACATGCATAAGATATAACCACAAAGATCAGTTAGTTGTAATTAGTATCCCTAAACAGCAAGAGAGAAAGATAAATAATTGAAATGCATAAAAAATAAATCAATCAAAGAATAAATGCATTTCAAAGCAAATGTCTCCCTTGTTATTCTCTTTCTAAATGCAATATGTAGGCTCTCAGTTTGTGCTCAATTGGACAACATGAGAATTTGAATTATGTGGTTGTGAATTATGAGAATTATCTCTCATTATATATAAATTATGGATTTCAATCGGAATTATGTGATTGGGGAGATGACTAAAATAGATTGAAGAGTCAACTGGGTTTGATTGAAGATTTGAACTAAATTGATTGGATAGTGAAGTGAATATATTGACATGTTAACTCAATTGATTGTGAGTGAACTAAATTTGATCAGACAATTGACTAGATTGATTGAGAGATGACTAAATTTGTTGATTAGTCAACTAGATATACTGAATAGAGAACTAGATAGATTGATCAGTCATAAAAGGTGATTGAATAGTCAGACTAAGACTTAGTGTTACTTGGAACTAGGAAAATAATTAAGATTAAATAAATTAGAAAATTTATTTAATTGCACATGTGGATGATAAATAAATAAATAAATTTTATTTATTTATGAGAAGAATGAATTAGGAAATTAAATAAATTATCATTTATTTTAGGAGAAAAACATTAATTAATTGCAATTTTTATATAAATATTGATAATGACAACGAGGAAAGTATTAATTAAATAATATGATTACTTAATTAATTGTGAAGATAAGGTATTATTAATTAATTAATAGAATAATAATTAAAAAATCTCTAAAGAAAAATAATTAGATACTAATAATTAAATAATTGATTAAAATTATTCAACTATGGAAATTGGGGGAGAAATACTAAATTTGAAATTTGAATATAGTGGAATGACACTAATTTATTAAATAATAAAGATTATTTAATCAATTGAGATGAAAGTTAGTAAAGTTGTCGGGCATGGGCAATAGGTCAATTTTAGGTGTCTACATTTTGTCCCTCTTTGAGACAGTGCGTTTTCATGTGTTGTTTCAAAGAATAGTGATAAAAATCATGCCCCAACATGCCCAACAAGATTGCAATATCAACTAGGTATTATGGCGTCCCCTCAATAAATTGAGTGGTGTATCATCCTAAAGTTAGCACTCATTAATTTGGAAGCTCAAAGGACCTATTAGGCCCCATTTTAGTGATCTCTTAGAACATGGATGAATTTGTGCTTGATTTACTACATTTTCCACCTCATTTCCTCTGAAGCCCTCAATACCTCTCAGGATCTAGGAGGTTTTTATTTGTTTTTACACCTGGAGGTATAGTTCGACCTCAACCTATACCTAGTATAGGTCAACCTTGACCTATACCTGATGTCTTTAATTTTGATTGGTTCCTAGGGCTGAGGCAAGGCATCTTTCTTTCCCACTCTCCTTTGTCGGCCTTCATAAATTTGAACTCCAAGTTGCTATAGGGTATGTGCAAGAAGATGAGGGGTCAAAAAGTGGCGATGTGAAAAAATTCACTTTTCACTCATCCAAAAGTGGATGAAAATGTTTGTTGACTTTTTAGTAGGCCTAGGTGTCAGTACACTTGGGAAAACCTTACACCAAAGCACAAGCATAATCGAGTACCTAAATTTTTTGGGTACTTGATTTTTTTGGGTACCTAGTATTTTTGGGTACCCAAAACCTGTGGCATAAATCAAAATCGAGAGTCATTTTCCTTATTTCTCTCATTGACCACAGATTGAAAAATGGCTAGGTTTATCCCCTACACGATATTTTTGGGTACCAGATTTCTCCAACAACAAATTCAACTTTACGGTATATACTGTAAGTGAATTCTTGATATATTTTGACGTATTTCTTTCATTTTGATGTTAAATGAATTTTTTTTGGTTGAAATAGGGTTTTGTATTGATTTTTTTAATAATATATGAAATCAATTTGAAATTTATATTTATTTTTTATTTAATCAGGCATGGTTGGCAAAAATGAAGAAAATAACCCTCCCCCACCAAATAACGATCCCCAAAACAATCCAGAACCATTTCAAAACACTTGATCTTAAGAGGAATTGATACAAGACAATTTGAACACTATACAGGGCCTCCAAAACAAATATTAGAATATACCTACATTAGGTCCCATGCTTTCCACCCTAAATACTATTGTTCAAACTATTGACACACTTACACGACGACGTAATGTTGCTCTTCATTGGCGTGATGATATGCATGCCCAATTTGATGACGGGCTTGACCATGATGAGATTGCGACCCTTAATACAACTAAAGATCATATATCCTCCCTTTTTGTGAATCCTAAAACCAGATTAAAAGTTGACCCCAAAAAAGCCCAAATTATCAATTAAATGGTGCACAAATGATGCAATGCGTAGACACTTTTGGGATTGCTGGTGAATGGTTTTTGATAAACCACCTCACAATAATTTGGAGGTCCCTTTCTATTTTATAAAAAAAAATTATGCTGAGTTTGTGCTTGGTCATAATGTAAATTATTGGAGCATGAGGCCCAACATGGGCGTAGGCAGACGAACTCCTCAGACTAGGTCATTTGCCCAACGCAAAAAGGCCACTACCTTTGTCCCCCGACTAATGTCTCAACCCCCTCCTCCAATGTAGCATCTACATATCATTTCAATTTCTGCCTTATAGAGTATTAGGTCCATTCACACGCTGAGTGATCAATTGATTGCCCAGACCAGGTCATTGTTGCCTCTTGGTGTGGATGATACTGGCACATCGACATCTAGCTGCAATACACATGTCTGTGTTCCTCATACTTGCATTAGGTGCAAGAATTAGTGCCTCGGACTGCTTACTGATGTTGATACATATCAGTACATTATTTATGAAAAGGATACATTAGATGCAGCTACAAAGGCTGCAACACCTCATGGAGCATCTGCGTCTCATGAGAATGATGAGGAGGGGCATGCAGAGACATGGAATCCTGTTGATATAGTAAGAGTAAACATTATAAATAAATTTATCACATGACCTATTTAATTTAAAAATAATTTATTTATTTAGATTAGTTTTAATGACTGCATGCACTTATGTATATATATATTTGGTCTATTTATGTTCATTCAATGACAGAGGAGGAGTTGAGATAGGTGGATGACTCCACAATTTTGGCCATTTCATTTGGCCTTGACACCTATACGGTATATTGTAAATTATATACCCCTTAGTTTTTTTTATATCATTTGGTGTACATGCTTAAATCTTTATCAATTAGAACAATAAAAATCATACATTTACTAATATATTTTCATCTTATTGTACTCTTGCAGGTATCAGCTGATGTCAGTGGGGGGCACGAGGGGGTTCCTTCTTCATGTGTCGACAAAGGAAAGGTAATTAAGTGTTTAAGATTCATTATGCATGCATATGTATGCCACTTGTGTATAGTAATAAATATTTTACATGCACTTTATTGTATAGGGTGTGGCTCTTGACGATGTCCCGACACAGGTTCAGGAGAATAAGCCGACAGACATCTCAATTCAGAGTGATAGCCCGATTGTACGTAGATTTATATATTGTTATTTATATTTTGTAATTAGGCTTGTTATGATGAAGTACATTTATATATAATTGAATATATTTTTAACTCTCATAGGTTACTCCCAGTGTGAGGGAGGCCCCATGAGAATCTTTCATACCTTTGTTGACCTAGCCCACTATTCCAGAGGAGAGATCAGTGGACGTAAGTTTTAATTTTAGTTCAATCAAATTGTAATTTTATTACACTATCATCCTATTTTGTAAATTTATTACTCTATGTTGCACCTTGGGCCCCTGCACCACTCTACTAATCTCATTATTGCAAATATATATTTATAGGTCAGAGTTGGTATTGGTGGCGTTGTCCCTTCACTACCAAGGGCTTATGTTAGTACACCTGATTGTGGTAGGCAACCAAGAGGCCAGGTACAAATGTTTGTATTCAGTTATAATTTATAATTAAATTAGTGCTTGAATTATGAATTACATATATGTACAAATCATATAAACTAAGCAATCTAACTTGGGTTTGAACTCTTTTTTGATGCAGGATCAATCAGAGCCAAATAGTTCTTCAAAGAGGCTACATTTTGATGATCCCCCTATGACATAAGATGTAGTTTTCATTGTGGTTATTTAGAGATACCACTTGGCACATTTTGAGATGGAATATATGCCACATTTTACACCTTGAAACATTGATTTTGTAGACATTTTGAAATGGCATGTGCCATATTTTTATATGGAGATACTTTTGATACTTTCTATATATAGGACATTTTCATTTTTATGTTATATTTGTGTCATCTTTTGTATACACATGTATTATTCATGTTTATGAAATTGAATGGTGAAGTTATATCTTGACTATGATTATGATTTTTATATCTTGAATTTATATTTTGAAGTTATATTTTTTTATCATTATGATTTAAATTATATCTTGTTGAAGTTATATGTCAATTTGTTTGAATTTTTTATAATATATGTAATAAATTACCAACATCCTAACGCGTGAGAAGGTGTACTAGGACCCTCTTTGACCCCTGAGGACACATTGGAAAACTCAAGTGTGTCCTAAGGGGTCCTATGACCTCTTGGGATACACTTGAGTGTTCCAATGTGTCGAAAGGGGTCATGGTGTCTTCTTGGCAGTCCTAACGCGTGAGGTGTATTAGGACCCCTTAGGTCCCTCTTTGACCTCCAGGGACACATTAGAACACTCAAGTGTGTCCCAAGGGGTCCTACAACCTCTTGGGACACATTTTAATGTTCCAATGTGTCAAAAGGGGTCATGGGGACTTCCCATGACCTCTTTTGAAACATTGGAGAATTCAAGTGTGTCCCAAGAGGTCATAGGACCCTTCGAGACACAATTGAGTGTTACAAAGTGTTCTTGGGGGTCAAAGATGGACGTAAGGGGTCCCATTATACCTTATCACAGTTGTAGGACCCCTAGAAAGTCCTCATGACCCCTTTCAACACATTGGAACACTCAAGTGTGTCCCAAGAGGTTGTAGGACCCCTTGGGACACACTTGAGTGTTCCACTATGTCCCCGGGGGTCAAAGAGTTTTCTTAGGGGTCCTAACATGTGAGAAGGTGTAATAGGACCCCTTAGGACTCTCTTTGACCCCCGAGGACACATTGGAACACTCAAGTGTGTCCCAAGGGGTCCTATAACCTCTTGGGATACACTTGAGTGTTCCAATGTATTGAAAGGGGTCGTGGGGTCTTCTTGGGGGTCCTAACGCATAAGAAGGTGTTCTAGGACCCTTTAGGTCCCTCTTTGACCCCCTAGGACACATTAGAACACTCAAGTGTGTCCCAAGGGGTCCTACGACCTCTTGGAACACGCTTGAGTGTTCCAATGTGTCAAAATTGGATGGGGACTTCCTATGACCCCTTTTGAAACATTGGAACAATAAAGTGTGTTTCAAGAGTTCATAGGACCCCCTAGGACACAATTAAGTGTTCCAATGTGTTCCCAGGGGTCAAAGAGGGACCTAAGGTGTCCTAGTACACCTTATCACGGTCGTAGGACCCCTAGGAAGTCCCCATGACCCCTTTTGACACATTGGAACACTCAAGTGTG
>MU227555.1:44050-60137 GCA_018584345.1 Thuja plicata
ACTATTTTTGTGTGTATCACAATAAGTCTGATAAAATCACGTAGGTGACCGGATAGGGGAATAAATAGAAACCTTTTCCAAGAGCAAAATCATAATGCAATATGACCTAACTACTATGCAAAGACTAGCTACATGAGAATAGTGGGATTAATACTGTGTTAATGTTGGAGAGCACACCCTACTTTGATATTGCAAAAGGAGTTATGTACCATGTGCTAGAAAACACAAGTGACATGGTTCCTTTGCGTGGACTAGACTCTCTGACACATAGATTGTTAGGAACAAGAATGAGAGATATCAGGTATGATGAGAGCTATGAAATATTACTCATGAGGAGACACAGTACATCCAGATCTTTTGAGGGATTTGGGATGCATGAATCCTTCCCCCAGTGAGGCATACATAGTCATAATCGAATATCAAAACATAAATGTACTAACAAACTATGAAAAGTAGATCATACCACAAAGGACACATATTTCACTAGTTACTTACCATAACAAACAAAGATATAAGAGATCGAGGCTGTCGTGATAAGGACATAGTAAAACACAAGATAAAATCAACAAAAAGGCATCCTGACCAAGTGGTCATTCAGTCCAAAAGTTCTTACCATGAACAATTTTGATGTGAAGATTGATAGAACAACTGACACTGGAAGGATTCATCCTGATGGGCCAAATATTGATTGATAGAAAAGGGAAATTTTCTGGCAATTGCTTGTGAATAGAATGATCATTTAGGAAAGTCAATCTGTCTGTTGATTTGATGTAGAATGTTTGTGATCACTGTGTCTAGAACAAAGCTCAGTTTTGTGATTTAGTAAGCTCAGTCATGCGTGAATCATTATTGTGAAAGCGAGAGGATGGTCAAATAACTACCTGCACAAATATCGGTAGTGACGCTTATTTATGGAAGGCGATGCAAGCTATATAGACAAATGGTGGAAATTGATGGTGGATCTGACTATGCATGGTGCCTGAAATAGGTTTTCACCATGGTACTTATCCATTGCGCCACTGAAGTGGTTTTCACAGATGGACGGATTTTTATTTTTCTCTTTTTCTTTTTTTTTGATTTTCTTTTCAAGCTTTTTTATTTTTTATGCTTTTTTTATTTTTTCTAATTTTTTTTCTTTTTTTCTTTTTGAATGTTGTTGGGATTTTCTGCTTTTCTAATTTTTTTTGGATTTTTTGAACAATTTCTACTATACAACAGACTACAAACTGATCAAGCATAGAAGCGCTTGAGATGTACAATATTTACAAGATTAGGGAGTGGATCTCCCTCTAGAGACGCAATCTTATAGGGGCCTAAACCATATTTTTCTGTAACAATAAAGGGACCCAACCAATTAAGTTCAAACTTCCCTTTCTTCTCATGGTTCTGGAGGTTCTTCATATTATGTTGCGGGACAAGATCACCAACCTCAAACTGATGAGGTTTAATCCTTTTGTTGAATTGAAGATGAAGGTGATTTTGATATGCACGGAGGTGGTCTAAGGCATTAAGGCATCTCTCATCGAGGAGTTCCAGCTCTTGCAAGCGGACAACTCTATATTCTTCTTCGGACAACAGATTCTTCAGAGAGATTCTAAGGGAAGGGAGCTCAATTTCAATGGGTAGAATAGCCTCAGTACCATAAACAAGGGCAAAGGGAGTGGCTCCCATGGGGGTGAGAATGGAGATGTGATAAGCCCAAAGGGTAGGATTGAGGTGAAGGTGCCAATCATGGCCAGCTTCATCGACTATGTTCTTGAGGATTCTGAGAATGGTTTTATTTGTAGCCTCAGCTTGACCGTTGCTTTGTGGAAAGTACTTGGAAGAGGTATGGTGGGTAATGCTGAACTTCCTACATAGCTTTGTGACATCCTTGTTCTTGAAAGGTCCTCCATTATCAGTAATAATGTCCTGAGGAATAGCATAGCGACAGATAAGATAGTTCAAAATAAACTTTGAAATCTATTTTCCAGTAGTGTAGGTGAGAGGAATAGCTTCAACCCACTTCATAAAATACTCTGTAGTAGCCATGATGTATTTATGGCCATTAGAAGAATTGGGAAAAATTTGGCCAACAAGGTCGAGACCCTAGCATGAAAAGGGCCAAGGGGTGAAGGTGGGTTGGAGTGATTGGGAGGGAGCATGTATCAAATCGCCATGCTGCTGACAAGGTACACACTTCTTCACATAGTTGTAGGCATCTTTATCTATAATAAGCCAGTAATATCCAGTGCGTAACAACTTTTTGGCCAATGTAAGTCCACTAGAATGGGCCCCATAGATTCCTTGATGTACCTCCTCCAGGGACGTTTGTGCTTCATCAAAATTTAGACACCTTAAAAGAGTTCCATCAAAATGCTTTCGGTAGAGGGTATCAACAAGGATTGTATAGCGGGAGGTTCGATGAATGAAGGTTTTACGTTGATTGGCGGTTAAAGTAAGTGGGGTATGTCCATCACATAGGTAGGAATACACTTCTTGGTACCACGGGGAATTAGGATCAGCAATTTCACACACCATTTTAGAATTCGGTTTGTCATAGGCAGGGACCGTAAGATTCTCAACAAGAAACTCACAATGTGCGCTGTGTTCTGGCATAGTGATCAAGGACCCAATTGTTGCCATAGCATCTGCTACTTTATTGTTCATGCAAGGGATCTATTGAAAGGTTAGTTCAGTAAAATGCATCTTGAGATCTTCAATTATCTGGCGATAGGGAAGCAACTTGTCATCCTTCATTTGATATTCATCCATAACTTGTTTGATAACCAATTGTGAATCACCAAGAACCAATAGAGTGAGAATCTGCCATTGTATGGCCTGTCAATGTCCAAGTACAAGGGATTCATATTCTACAATATTGTTGGTACAAGGAAACTGTAATTTGAAAGATTTACGGATGAGATCCCCTTTTGGTGTAACAAACAAGATTCCTGCCCCTGATCCTTTCTAAGTGAAGGATCCATCAAAATATAGCTTCCATGGTGGACTTGGGGCAAGCTTTAAGACTGATCCATCTAGAAAATCTGTGATCAGAGGGTGTTTACCATCAAAAGGTGCTTCAGCTAACTGATCTGCAATCACTTATCCTTTAATGGCCTTTTGATCCACATAAACAATGTCAAACTCACTAAGGATCATGACCCATTTTGCTGTACGACCAGTAAGAGCAGCGCGTGCTAGGAGATACTTGAGTGGATCAATTTTAGCAACAAGATGAATCTTATGATTAAGCATATAATGTTGTAACTTCTATGTATAGAAAACAATGGCCAAACATGCCTTCTCAATTAGGGAATAATTCAACTCATAGCCAATAAGAGTTCTGCTGAGATAGTAAATTTCTCATTCTTTGCCGGTGTCATCTAATTGTGCCAGGAGGGCTCCCAATGCAACCTCTATAGTAGATATGTACAAAATTAGAGGGCAACTAGCAACAGGTGGTACCAACACTGGTGGATTAGCTAGATAACCTTTCAGTTTCTCAAATGCATTTTAACACAAACAATCCCATTGAAACTTGTTATTCTTGCGCAGAAGATGGGAGAATGGATGCACTTTATCAGCCAGCTGTGACATGAATCTTTTGATTGATTGTCATTTGCGTTGTAAGCTACGTAATTGCTTCAATGTTTTGGGTGGTGGAATCTCTAGGATTTCTTTCACTTTCTTTGGATCAACTTCTATTCCACGCCGTGATATAATGTATCCCAATAGCTTATCGGATTGTACTCTAAAGACACACTTTTTGGGATTCCGTCTAAGCTTATGTTTCTCCAATCACTCAAATATGGTGTTAAGGATAGGAATATGTGATTCCCTTATTTTGGATTTGCCTAAAAGATCATCCACATAATCTTCCATTATGACATGCAAAAGGTCATGAAAGATGGTAGTCATTGCTTGTTGATAAGTGGCTCTGACATTTTTAAGACCAAAAGGCATCACTTGATAAAAGAAAGTTCCCCAAGGTGTAGTAAATGTGGTTTTGTGCTGGTTTTCTGGCACTATTATGATCTGATTATAACCTGTGAATCCATCTATAAGTGACAACATTTCATGTCCTGCCATCAAATCCACTATAATGTCAATATTAGGGAGTGGAAAATCATCCTTGGGACATGCAAGGTTGAGGTCTTTGAAATCCATGCAGATGCAAATGCCCTCAGTAGGCTTCCCTATTGGTACAATATTAGAAACCCATTTAGGATAGTCAATTGGTCTGATTGCTTCAGCATCCAACATCTTCCGAAGCTCTACTTTGACTATTAATGCAACTTGAGGATGCATCTTGCGAAGCTTCTGCTTGACAGGTTTTGCATTTGGATCTACCGCAAGATGATGTATGACAAGATCTATATCAAGCCTGGCCATGTCTTTGTAGGTACAAGCAAAGTTGATTTTGTGCTTATGTAAGAATGCTGTCATGTCTTTCTTTTCTTGATCATTGAGAGAAGCTGGAATGTAAGTGATATGTGGATCTTCTTCTGTGTTGAGGTTGATTGGAATAGTATCTTCAATGATCATAGAGGACACTTCTAGTTCTGATGATATAAATGGAAAGTCAACCTCTCCCTCCTCTAGCACCTCAAAAAGGTTTTCACTAGAGGAATCGTCCTTTATTTTGTCTTTTTCTTCATGCTTAGGTGCCTGCGAGAGGTTTTCACCAGAGGATGTATTTTCATTTTTTTATTTTTATTTTCTTTTTCATTTTTGCGACTGAGAGAGTTGACTTGGCTACCAAAGTAGGCTTGTTCACTATAGTGTATATAATTTTCATGTTCTCAAAGATTCTTAAGTCCAAAGAGGGCTAAAACTGCCTCATCCAAATCGCATATGTCCAAAGCTGGTGGTGAGTCTTGCTGATCCCAGTCAATTAGTTCAGGGTTTGTGAGGGGTAGACGAGGGGATGAAAGGTCAGCTTGGGTAATGGTGAAGACATGGTGATTTTTATTTAGGTCATCTTCAATATATTGGAAAGGAAATTTGAAGAACTCTTCCTCAGTGTCTGAACCTGAGGCAGCTAAACAATAATCCTTAGCGAAGTTAGTCTTGGTTTCTATGGAACCCAATCTGTGTCCTTTAGGATAACCATTAGCTGTTATGATCTTCTTTCCTATTTCATTAGCTCCAAGACCAGTACCATGATATCCCATGTTTTCAACAATGGGAGTAACTTTAGGATATTTTCCTTTAAGGAAAGTTACAAGTCACTCTTCTTCATCATTATAGAGCCAATCAAGGACACTATGTTCCATGTGTTCATCTGATAAGGACCCCCAATGTTCAAAAATAGTTTACTTGCAATGCATAAGTGTTTTATCCTTGGAGAGGGGTAATGGTGATGGTCTTCCATAAGACTTTGGAGATAAGGGGAGTTGTCCAATACATAAGGCACTTTCAAATTTATACTCTCCAATGCCTTGATCTATAAATGTTGCCTTTGCTTCAGATGAGGAGGGTTTGTCTTCAGTATCTTTGTCCTCAGTAACCTTTTCCTTTCCTTTTGATTGCTTAGTTGACATTTCTGATGTCTTTTCTGAACCAAGGGTTTCTTGATTGAAATGTCAGCCAAATTCATTCAACGGACAGTAATTAGCTTGTTTGCTTTCCAATTGTTTGCAATATTGAAAGGGCTTAGGATCTCCAGGAATTGTGATTTCTCTACCGTGATGTGGGGATTTTAGACATTGATGATAGGTAGAGGGTACACCTTTGATAGCATGTATCCATGGATGTCCTAGGAAGATGTTATAAGGTAGATCTAGATCTAGTACATGGAAAATAGTTTCAATCAGGGCTGGGCCCACTTGTAAGGGCAATGTGATCAACCCCTTGCTTTCTCATTCTTGATCATCATAAGATTTTATTGTAATTCTCTTATCTGCATCAATGAGGCCCTCATAAATACTGATCTTACGAATCATTTTCAATGTGCACAAATTTAGGCCAGATCCACCATCTATGAGGATTCATTTAACTCTTATGGAGAAGATTTTTCCTTCTATATGGAGGGATTTATTATGGTGAGGATCAGGACCACTAAAGTCCTTATCAGTGAAAACTAAATGCTCTTGTGTGGATAGGTTCCCTATCATGGCTTTGAATTGTGCAGCATTGATGTTCTCAGGAACACGGGATTTGTATAGAGCTTTATCAAGGACTTCTCTATGAATTGGCGATGTGGTCAAGAGCTCTAGAATGGATATCTATGCAGGTGTCTTTTGTAATTGGGCCAACAAGTCAAAGTGTGAGGTAGGTTGAGCGGCAGTAGATGGTGTAGCTAGTGGATTCACAGATGTAGAAGGTTTATTAGTAGCTTGAATAGTGACTCTGGGTCTTTGTGTAGTAGCATTACAATCAGAAACTTTGAGTTTTATAGTTTTAACATGCGTGTCAACTTCTTCAATGCGACGACAAAGAGAATCAAACCCAAAGATATCATTTTCATTTAAAATCCCACATGTTCGATCATGGCCTATAATAGTATTGGTAGAATAGTCATAGGGGATTGCATTTGATGCATTGTTTTGATTATAAGGTGAGAAAGGTTGATTGTAAACTTTGAGTTTCACATTAGATGAGGATGCATTCTAACCTTCAACCTTAATTTTCCCATCCTTAATGAGGTCTTGTACAAAGTTTCTAAGCTTCATGCATTTCTTGGTATCATGTCCCTTGATGCGATGATAATCACAGTACTCATTATCTCTATACCAAACAGGTTTAGGTTGATTTTCATCAAAATGTCGAGTATTTGGGTAAACTATCATTCCTTGATCCATGAGTTGTTTGAAGATCACATCTAAAGGCTCTGCTAAAGCTGTGAATTGTCATCACTATCGATTATCATTGTTGTTGTTGTTGTAGTTTTTGCAAGGGAACAAGAATGATTGATTACGTGGTTGTTGATTATTGTTCTAATTATTCTGATTCTGATTGTTGTTCTGATTCTAATTGTTCTGATTGGGTTGATTTTGATTCTGGTTTTGGTTGTTATTGCGATACTGATTTTGGTTTTGATTGTTATTGTGATTATTTTGATTGGTATTGTTGGATGCTTGAACATTTTGAACATGTTTGGCATCAGTCACTCCATCATTGACAACTCCTTTGTTCTTACTCCAAAATTTTGGTTTATCATTATTGGAAGGAGTATAATGTTTGATGCTATCTCTTTGCAAAAGGTCATCTTCAATGTCCTTTCCCTTCTTGACAAGGGATTCAAAGGTGTTAAGTGAAGCCATTTTCATTTGGAAATACATCTTAGAGATTAAATTTTTTGTGAAGATGTCGATTAAGTGACTATCAGGTATTTTCCATGGCATGTGATTTGCAATATGTCTCCATCGTTGTAAGAAACTAGCAAAGGTTTCTCCATTCTTTTGTTTAGTATTGTACAAATCTCTAAGTGTCACTTGATGCTCAATGTTATATGAATATTATCCAACAAATTTCTCTGCAAGGTCAGAGAAATTAGAGATTGACCCATAAGGAAGGGCCATGAACCATTCCAAGGTTGTGCCTCCAAGACTCCTAGTGAAAAGTCTTTTTAAATAATTCTCATTATAGGCGACCTCTTGACATGCAATATAAAACTCCTTGAGATGTTGGAGAGGACATGTCTCACCCTTGTATTTCTTGAATTTGGGCATCTCAAAGTTTGGTGGGAATGGTTGCATCATGATAGACTTGTCAAATGGGTAGGGACAAATCTCTTCAAAAGAAAACTCCTTCTTGCCCCCACTTTGTAAGCCTTGTAAAATGCTTTTGAGCTCATTGAATTGTTGGGTGAAATTTGGAGTATTTTTTGTGAAAAATGGGGGTACATAACCTCCACCTCCTCCAAATTGTGGAGCAAAAAATCTCGTAGAGGTCATACCAATGGTAGGAGGAGGTATATATTGATAGGCTCATGATGTATTTTTTGCGGATGTTTTTTCCCCCATTGTTTGAAACAGAGATGAAGACAAAGGCATGGAAACTTGCCCTATGTTGTTGACATTAGCACTTTCTCCTTGAGTCGTTGTTGTTTGGGTGCTATTGTGTGTAGTATTGTTTGGCAAGGCACTTATGATTTGTTGGATTTGTTTAGGTGTCAATTGGGGTATTGATGTGGTTGTTGATACAGGTGCTGATACTGGTGTTGATATGGGAGGTTTGCTAATAGGTCCTTTACCAGTGTCATGTGATGATGTAGCATTTGAAGTAGAAGCCATGGCTGCAGTAGTGACAGTAGTGACTTTAGTGACATTTCTGGTAAGGAGTGTTTCATCAAAGTCAATAGGGACTGTGACACCATTATGGATGAGATTCAAAAATATCTCATCACTGTTATGCAAGATGGCCTTCTCAACCATTTCCAAATTGTAGGGATCTCTAAGGAAGTCAATCACTTGGCTGGGTCTTTCTTCTTGGTCTACTAATTCTATTTCTTCGGCCACTTCCTCATATCGTACCCCACTTCCATTAAAGTATTTTGTGGAAAATGGGTTCTCTTCACGATTAACAATGTTGAATGTTGTTCACCTCATGTTTCTATCTTGGGATCGAGTGACAACCATACAATGGTAGAAGAATGAAAGACAAGGAGATGAAATGGAGAAAATATCTTTGATTGGATTTGATTGGATTTGATTTGATTGATTGATTGGATTGAGGATTGATTTGATTTGATTGAAATGATTGATTGGATAATTGATTTAAAGGTTTTTGGAACAAAACCTAAGAATGTTAAACCTTATGATGATACAAACACAAAGGATTTAAAGTAATACCTATTCTACTTGAAGATGGACTTGTGATCTCAAGCAAATTGGGATATCACTAAGGGATTTAAATTACTTGAGATGGACTGATGGTCTACAAGCAATGTTGTGTTTGTTTGAGGATGAAGGTTTATGATACCTTGATTAAGATCTTTCAACCTAAAGATTTGATTTGATTTTGATCTAATGCTCCAAAGGTAGAATGATGATAAAAGAATGATCCAAAAGCTAGGTGTTACCTAATCATATTGCTCAAGGGTGACAAAAGCTCTGTTGAGTGAAAACTTGGCCATGAAATTGCAAACTTTGCTGTTGTAAATGATTTTGTCAAGTTTTTCATGGTGTTCAATCCCTTGTTTGATGGATGTCGCAATGTGTTGAAATTTCTTGGATTTACGGGTGGTTTCCTCTTGCTCTCTAAGGATTGGAGATGTGGGAAGTTTAACCTTCTTATGCTTCTTAAAATTGGTCATGTCATGGAAAAATTGATTTTGGCCAAGTGAATGAATAATTTAGGACAAATGGTTCTAGGGTCCTGTAGATGGTCAAATTTTGATTATCTCGGCCAACTTTTGATTAACTCGGCAAAATTTGAAGCTCACTATTTTGAAGCGGAGATGGCAGTTTCAGACACAGTCGACAATCTTTGGAGATAGTGATCTGCGTAGACGGTGATCTACGTAGACGACGGATCCAGAACAGAGATGGTCGACTGAGACTAAGATAGTGTGTTAAAAATTCTGGGCAGATTGTGATTTTCAGTCCAATATTGGGGTAAATTGTTCAATGGCAAGAGCCGATTTTAAGAACAAGAAAACCATAAAAGAATAGACACACATCTCAAGACAATCCAACAAGGGACAAAGCAACCTTGAAGGATACCAGAAAATGTGACATTAGGGGATCTTGCTTCAATTTTGTAACATTTTGATTGTGTATGTTCAAGTGATTCTTTCAAACTACTTATATTTTTACTGGGTCTAACACAATGAAAAATAGTTCAAATAGTAGCTACCTTAGGAATTTGGCTTTGCATGAAATATTATAGGCCAATTGCTTGGTAGTCCTTCCGCTCACATAGCATGTTTTTGCCTTTTGCTAGGTATTGTTGTCATGCTACGAAGATCTCTTTCGCAACACAATACCCTGGGACACGTATGATGGGAATCTTTGGGGGAGGTTCTTCCCTCCCCTTGCACTATAATAAGTCACCGTTCAGAGGTGAATTAGGTAGGCTAATACTTTATAGTTTCTAGCAAGATTTCATGGCATCCCCACAATCGGTTTATACGGCATGAGACACATAAGTCTCTAGTTCAACCATCCCAGTATGCTGAGGATATTCACTCAGTATGGACTACCATTGAACATGACCCACCTGAGCTTGAAGGGATAAAAAGGACCTTTGGGTCACACTTTATTTCTATACCGGCCGAAGGGATTACCAGTTTGAGGTCGTACTCTAAAGGGGAAGTGCTCCCTCTAGATAGGCCTCTCTAGAAGCTTGATTAAGCTAAGCTTTCTCTTCACCCAAGATCCATGAAGGTGAGGGAGAGGATACGGCTATAGTTTAATCATAGCATCATGTAAATTAAAGGGATCTATCTAATGAAAAATAAGCTCGAAAGAAGTGTTGAAAAACACTTCTTCAAACACACCAAATAGAGTTCATTTTCAAATTGAACCTAATTAAAGCAACTAAGTGTTTTTTATCTAAGAAAAAGACATAATAGTATGGTTAAACATGCAAGTTCAATTTATTTCCCACTCAGCAAGAAGGAAAGCTTAAAAGGTGTGTTTAATTTTCTTTAAGTCATTCAAGGGTTGTGAGGTTCATTTCCCTTAATCATTCAAGATTGGGTAAAGTTCATTTTATACCACATCCATTCCAATACAAATGTTTAAACATACAAGTTCATTTAAATAATCTTCAGAAAATCATTCACAAAACCTGCATGAACTGGTTAGTATTTTGGAATTTTAGATGTGTTAAAAAAAGAAAACCCAGGAAAATAGTCACAGACGGTGGATCTTCACAAATGGTGATCTGCACAGATGGTGATCTGTGTAGACGGTGATTTGTGCAGATGACAATCTGCGAAAATGGCGACAGACCTGCACAGACAACAAAAAGTAGACAGTCAGATTTTACAAAAAGGAAACAGACCTATTAAAACTGAAAAATAGTATTTTTATCAAATTACTCCAGTATTTAACCCTTAAAAAGTTTATTAAAGTCAGAAACCAGAGAGTTAAAAATACTGTAAATTGACAAAAAAAAATCTAAAACACAGTTTTATAAGTCACTTTTGGATAGGCGGAGATGGTAAAGTAACAGTGCAGACGACCGAGTTTCGTAGATGACCGAGAAGCAGAGATGGTGATCTGCAGAAATGGCAACTCTAGAGTGCAGACGGGTCTACGTTAGAATTCTCTGAACTGTGAAAAATCTACAAAAAATGTTAGAAAACAAGGGACATGGGTCCCACCGGGCGTGCCAAAATGTATGCAATGAAACCTAACCTATTGGGAGCATGCTCAGACATGCAAATGTTAGAGATAAACATCAAATAACAACATTATACATGTCTAAAAACACACTACTAAAAACAAGAAGAGATTCATCACAACCTCAGATGAGCCAAACAAGCGCACCCAAGCCTTTTTGATTTTCTCTTAGAGAGGTTTGTGGGTGTGCTCTCCCAACACAATATTATAATCCCACTATTTGATAACAATGCAAGCTAAGAGAGTGAAGAACTCAAGAACAAGTATGAGGAACTTGTCTCAAGCCATCACAATGATTTGATGAATGCAAAATCTAATCTAAATTGATATGCAAGACTAACTAAGATTCATTCCATTATAAACCTAAGATGTGATATCTAGATTCAACAATGAAATAAACATGAAATAAGAACTACAATTGCTATAAAAAATGCTAAATTACTCAAGGAAATCTAGAACTAAATTAACATGATAACAATGCATAAATGAGAGATGATTTGCTCTTGAGAAAGGCCTCTATTTATAGAGTTTTTGGAGGAGAGAGAGGGCTTGGATGAGGTGGAGCTCATGTGGCATCCACATAGGTGCCACATGAGGGACACATAAGCCATGCAAGAGGCCCACTTTTCTCACACATGTGTGAGCAACTTTGGATGTGATGGGTCAAAGTGTACTTAAAGTACACATGTGAAGGATCTTGTAAGAAGGTGTAAGAGGGTGTAAGAGTTTTGGACCAATGAGACACTTTTGGAAAGTGTAAGACGGTGTCATCATAGGTGTAAGAAACCTTGTTGGCACCAAATAAGGATTATTTAGAAAAGTTAATTTTTAGAAATTCGCTCACACATGTGTGAGCAAATAATTAGGACTAATTGTTGTAGGAATCAAGAAATTAGCTTAATTAACCTTAGTTAAATAATGAATAGGTTTATTTGGTGAGAGTGATGTGAGGTAGGGTAGGATCTAGGTTCAAATTAGTTTAATCCAAATTAGCTTTAGATTAATTATGGTTTAGTAGAATTTAGGTCATGTGAAAGAATAAATAAATTAAAAATTTATTTAAGGGGAATCAATGAGGGATAATGTATTAAATGAGATTTAATACCTTAAAATGGGTAGTATTTAAATTAAATTCAAATAATAAGGAAAGTGAATCATATTTAATTAAATAAATTTAATTAAATAGATAGAAGAATATAATAAATATAATTAATTAAAATTAACTATAATGTTATGGGAATATTAATTAAATTAATATAAGGACAATTTTGGATGTTTACAGGCACTTTATTTAAGTTGTATGTAGGTTGTAAGGCATCCTACAGTATTCTTGTTTATATATCTCTATGGATTTACATATTTTGACTCTATTACCCAAGGATAGGCACTGGTCTAGGATTTCACGAGTGATTCATCATCATCCAAGCATTCAAAAACTATTTAAATCAATCACTTTCAGAATATTTTGTAGAATCAATTGTGCTCTTGAGGATCATAGTTAAAATTTGTTGATTTCTTAAAGAGAAAATCAAATAGTTTATTCCTCCTAGATTCATAAGAGTTATAAAAGGAAAGAAGAATGCAATTCCTAGTTATGTTGTTGTCTTCTATCATTAAGATATTGATTTGGATTGCCAATCTTTTTGTTAGAATAGTCATAGTCATCTGTGTTGTTATATACATGTCCATTTAAAATAGAGAATTCAACACATAAAGTACAATCCACTCTAAAATATTGTCAAAACTATAATCAGTCATAGGTAAAACCTGCCTGAGTCAATGGATCTCAAAAAGAAGGAGGTGGTAATAGATATCCCTAGTGTTATCAAAAAACCTCATCAATTAGTGTTTTTCTCTTGCTTGAGTTAGAATGTTAAAAGGCATTGGGAGTCATAGAGTTTTTTAAGATTTCAAGTATCTTTCAGAGGCCTAGCAAATAAAAACACTAATACAACCGTCGGGAGGAGGTGATGAACCTCCTGAGAAGACTTCTCTCTTCGAGAAGACCTATGGAGAGTGTCCTCTTCTAGACATTGGAGCCACTAAAGAAGCAGTCTCGAAAAACCAAATTAAGTATACAACCGAGCTTTCTAAAGCTACAAATTCCAAGCAGCCAGCTAGTGCTATTGCTGTGGATACTCTAGTTGGGACCTCGACCCAAGAAACTCTAAGATGGGCATCCCCTGTCATAGTTGAAGTAGGAGAGGATAGCCCTAGTACCTCTACTATAGAATCAGATAAGAGCAGTGGGGAGCAACAGGAGGTTGCTCAAGTTGTAAAATTAATCTCCTCCTCACCCACTTCAGTGAATCCATTTGCTTCCTGCCCTAAAGCTACTCCTCCGCTCATAAGGAAGTTGTTCATCGAAGAGTTGGTTTCTGCCAACAAAGTTACCAGTGCAGAGTCATGGATAGAAAACACTCTAGAGCACAAAAGGAAGAGAGTGGGAGAAGCAATTCCCAGCAAAGACACTCTATCACTAGCCTTTCAGCCCAAGGCTACCACAAGAAAGAAGAAGAATGTGAAGACAATGTCTACTCTGGGTCATGATCCTAAGATAGGGCATTTCACCATGGAAGTATCCAAGCCCACAAAAGAGGGAAGACTCAAAGATCTGGGGGCCTCAGTCTTTCAGTTGCAGTCATTCGATATGGGATTGGCTCGACATGATACCAAGGTGGACTGGTGGAAGTCCACTAATATAGTGATAGAGGAAGAGCTTGAAGATCTCAAGACTTCCAAATTCAGCTTAAGGTGGAAGTGGCCCAGCTAATTGACTTCATCAGACAGCTCCTCACTCCCATTTCAAGTGCTCCCAGTACCCAAACTTCCTTTGATCCCAGTGCTGCTGAGAACCAAGCCATTCTGGCTAAGTTGAAAGAGGATCAACATTATGGGAAGATTGGTAAAAGGTGGGTCAACAGGATCGAGTTAAAAGGCCTAGAAATCATTGAATAGTTAAGTAACGCTCTTCTAAGGCTAGAAATAGTGAGGAGCAACATTGGTTAGAATTTACAAACTCTCACTGCGGAAAGAGTAAGATGCCAAGAATGCATAGTCATGTTGCCTGTGATAGTGAAGATGAAGATTAAAGAAGCCCTAAAGGCTAAGATTCTATAGAAGGGTGATGAGCCTTTGATCTAATGGCTCCAAAGTCTAGAGTTTAAAATCGAGATGATCATTCAGGCCGAGAATGGACTACAACAAACAGAGGTTAATGTCAAAGAAGAACAAAGTAAAGATTTTAAACTTCTCTTAGGACTTCATGCAGAATCACAAACCAGCGGTCAAGCCAAAGCAATAGTTGGAGTAGTCAACATGCAGAAGTCATTCATAGATTATCTGCACAATTTAGGGGAGCAGTCTTCAACTCATCTAGACAAGGTGCTATAACTCCAACAATTGAGTGGATGCATCTTTAGGGCTATGGAGGAACTGAAAGATCAGACAGAAGCAATCAAGACTCTAGCCAAAGAACATTCTAGATGGCTCATCCGTTATACCAATGTCCACATCAACAGACATGAAGAGCTCATCCAAGTCATCACTGTTGTAATCGCCTATAGGGTCAAATTAGATAAGGGGAAGGAAAATGAATCATAGATATATTCTCCCCTTGTTCTATTTTTGTTAATTTTGTAACGGATAAAACTTTGGTTATCATTTCTGGTTGGGAAATTTGAACCATTTTGGTTACCCCTTTTTGTAACGGTCCAATCTAGAACTCTATATGTATTATTCCCAAAATAAATACAAAGGTCAGATAAATTTTAGTGTGAAGAATAGCATTGTTGCTGAGTCAATTGTGTATGTCTGAATGCCATTTCTTTAGCTATTCCATTGCATTTCATTTATCTTTCTGTTGAATTCGAACGTCTCTTTTCAATTAGATTTTTAATCTGTATTTGAACTAGAATTCTATATTATGATTTGATACAACTAATTAAGGGGAAAATCAATTGCTATCCTAAGTATCAGGAATGTTCTTATGATATAGATTGACTCCATATCATTACATTGTTAATCTTCAGTCTTGCATTTGCATTTTTAGTAATTGTCCATGCATCACCAGTTTTGGGAGTTAATTTGATTGATAAGATCTAAGAATTGGCTAGATTTAGAATTGTATTTACTTTTCCTGAGCTATTTTCTGTCTAGACTTAGCTTGGTTTACCTCTCCTACTCTCGAGTTAAGAGCATACCTCTGTTAGATTAGGAAAGATCAAAATACATTGAATATTATTCATATAAGGGAGCTGTACCTTCTAATTCAGAGGGAAAATAGGTTTTCAAGTAACTATTTCCCAACTGTTGTATTCAATTGTTCTTAAACATTTTTGGGTATTTTAGAGTTACATTCAAAAGAATAATCTGTTTACCAAGAAAGTTCTTCCCAAAAAATCTCTTATAATACATCATTATGTTACAATAAATGATTCTATCATTCTAAATTATTTTGGTTATTTCCCAATAGTGTGTCCCAGTTATGGGACAAAGGAAAATATGAGTCCAAAACACTTTCAAGAAGGAACATATACTTTCAAATAAATGAGCTGAACTATTCAAAGTGATGTCATCATGATTTTCAAATGCGAGTAGGCACTTTCAAATAAAGGTCAATTTTTAAAATTTTAAATGATTTATGCTTAATATTCAATGTTTTTTGGTTTTCAAATGAATGCATCTGTTGGAAAGTGACAATGCAAGCAATTGTTATTTTGTCATTGTTGTCAAACCTTAAGTGGTGAGACTATTGTTATCTATTTGAGTACCATATCTATTGTTGATGAAGAAGATTTAACAAGAAGACC
>MU227555.1:64377-92697 GCA_018584345.1 Thuja plicata
CCCAGTTGCAAGATTGGAAGGTGTCAGAACCTTACTTGCATATGTAGCCTATAAAGGATTCAAAGTTTATCAGATGGATGTGAAATCTGCATTTCTCAATGGAATCTTGGAAGAAGAAGTGTATATTAAGCAAGCTAATGGTTTTATAGATCCAAACAAAAGGAATATGGTTTGTAGATTGCACAAAGCATTATATGGATTGAAGCAAGTGCCAAGAGCATGGTATGAGAGATTGCATAATTATCTGATCAAGATTGGATTTGAAAGAACCAATGACAACAACAACCTATACTTAAAGACAGAGCAAAGGAAAGGTACATTATTAGCTGAAATTTTTGTGGATGACATCATATTTAGTGGACAAGATGTGTTATGTCAAAAATTTGCAACAAAGATGCGAACTGAGTTTGAGATGTCTATGTTTGGTGAAATAAAATTCTTTGTTGGATTACAAATTTATCAAATGAAGAATGGTATCTATATCACTCAATCTAAATATATCAAAGAGATACTAATTTTTTTTTGGAATGGAAGAGTCCAAACCAGTGAGTACACCCATGGCTACTAGACAGAAGCTGACAAAAGATGATGACACAAAAGAAGTGAATCAAACACTCTACAGATCAATGATTGGAAAACTACAGGATGTTAACAGTAGACCTGATATTGCCTTAGCTATTGGGATTGTTGCAAGGTTTTATGCTAATCTTAAGGAAACTCACATGATGGAAATAAAAGGGATTCTGAGATATTTGAAAGGAACTGATGACTATAGTCTATACTACAAAAAGAATGACAAGTTTGAACTCAGATTTTACAATGACTTTGATTGGGCTAGAAATGTTGATGACAGGAAAAGCACTACTGGTGGAGCATTTCTTTTAGGAAAGAAATTGATCTCCTAGACAAGCAAGAAATAGAACCGCACCTCATAATCTACAGTTGAAGCTGAGTATTTGGTAGTAGAAGTTAACTATTCTAACATTGTGTGGTTGAAGATACTACTGAAAGGTATGAAGGAAGAAATCACTGACCCAGTTGTCATATATTTTGATAATACAAGTGCTATTAATATTTATAAAAATCCTGTAATGCACTCAAAAACAAAACATATAGCTATCAAGTATCATTACTTGAGGGAGCTAGTTTAGAGTAAAGAAGTGAGACTGGATTATGTGAACACTAAAGAACAATTAGCAGACATATTCATAAAAGCACTACCCAAGGATGCTCATGAGAATCTACGAGGTAAATTGGGGGTGATTCCCCTAACTGAGGCTAATTAAGTTATGTATGGTACTGTTGTATCAAATATTACATTCAGAATATTTGACACATTGATGCACAGTAAGTCACACTTTAGGATGCTGGCTAAAGTTGTGAAGATGAAAAAGGACAGAAAAGAAAAATCAATCATAATCAAGATGATAGGATCAACATGATACTGTAGATCTATATGATAAATATATTGATGTCTTTGGCATTGTTGTCAAAGAGGGAGAGATTACCTATAAAGAGGAAGAAGTTGAGGGAGAGATTACCTATATAGAGGAAGAGATTGCCGAGAAAGAGAGATTACAAAGAAGGAAAGATTACATAGAGGCAGAAGTTACTATTGAAAACATTGAAGTGATTATCTACTCAGAGGGAGTCTATAGATGATTAGACATAGATGATTACAGTGTGATTACAGACATAGAGGGAGAAATGTTTTACAAATAAGAATCAGAATTAAGCTAAAGACATTAATGAAGATTCATTCATATCAAGGAACACAGGTGAACTTTTGGATTGGTTGGTAACTATGCTTGTTAAATAATTGTTTTAATATTTTGTGTTGCTATCAATGCCAAAGAGGGAGATTGTTGGAAAGTGACAATGCAAGAAATTGTTATTTTGTCATTGCTGTCAAACCTTAAGTGGTGAGACTATTGTTATCTATTTGAGTACCATATCTATTGTTGATGAAGAAGATTTAACAAGAAGACCAAGTGAATGGTTGAGTTAATTAAAATAAAAGGGTGCTTGATCAGTTGGGACTCTGGCAAAGTAATTAGTTGTTTATCTTTCAAAGATAGTTTTTCTGGCTATTCTGTGCTAAGCAAAGTTGCTTGTGCCGAGAAAAGTTGCTTGTGTCGAGCAAAGTTTCTTGTGCCGAGCAAAGTTGCTTATGTCGAGTAAAGTTGTTCATGATGAGAAAAAGTTGATCAATGCTAAGCACCATTGAAATTGCCGAGTGAAAACAATGATGTTGGCCGACTTATAGTAATTGGATTAATGATGAGATTTGAGATCTCTAGCCGAATTAGTTAATTTTGTTGGGATATGTAATGTTAATTAAAGATTGATCCACATCATTTAATGTATGGGTAACCGTAATTAATGCATGGTTTCAAGATTTAATTAGAGAATACTTTGGAGAAGTAAATGTAATGCAAAGATGGAATGATCTATTGGATCTAACCTAACCTAAGATCTATGATCTTGTTTAAGAGGAAAAAGATTTATTTGACCTAGACAGAGAGGTATATGATAACCTCAGGGGTTATTCATTAAGTGTGTGGATGGATGCAAGAGTATATGCAAAAAGGTTTTGCATTGTTGATTTATTGTTTGGCATAATCTAGCAAAGAAGGAAAAATATAGAAGCAGAGAGTTGCATGTGTTATTGCTTGACAGATTTCCAACAAGATCAGAAGGTTGAAATGATAATGCAGGCTATCCAGTAAGTTAACATTAGAGCTGTAATTGGATCTGAATTTACAAAGTAAGTTGTATGTACCAGATCACAACTGCTGATTACTTTCTTACCATTGTATCAGTTAAATCCTTTAACAAGGTTGACCTAACAATCATTTGTATAAATCCTCTAACAAGGTGACATTTAGATTGGGATGTTCTAAGTCCTCTAACAAGGCCACTCCTGACAGGGTGATTAAATCCTTTAACCAGGTCACACCTAGCAGTGTGTTATTGTAACCTTTCATAGGGTTGCCTCCTCACAGGGCATCACTTCAGAAGAGTGAAAAATTGGCAGGATATTACTGGTGGTTTTTCCCATATTGGATTTCCACGTTAAATACTTGTGTCAACTTGTGTGAATGCTTATGGTTTGCTTTACTGTTATGTTTCTACAAGTTAATTTCAATTGACAGCAAACTGCTTGATTAAAGTTGCTAACTTATGCTACTACTGCCGAGTAGATCTGAAATACAGAAAGTTTTTATTTGCTACATCTAGACCTGAGGATAACTGATTCACCCCTCCCCTCTCAGTTATTCTAAATTCATTCTAACAACATCTACAAGAGATTATTTTAATTTCATCCTCTTATTTCTCACAAATGTGTCAAAGAAAATTTAAATGTGAAGAAAAATTTAGACCATCAAACAAAATCATGATTACATTATATTAAATTAAATTAGAGCCTTTGTCACCTGATCTGCCACTCTTCTCATTTTGTGCATGTAATGTGGTACGAGAAATAATTGATCTGTTATACTTATATTCCTCATGCTTTCTTTTCCATACCTTCTTAGACTCATTATTTTGATTAGTAGAAGTGCTTTATTTCTTATTTGGTATATAAATCTCCACAAAGCAACTTCTACGATGTGTTGAAATATGTCCAAAATTGTCGCACTTTTAACATATGATATTATTATCAAACAAAGGTCCACATATATTCCCACTCACAAAATGTTTCTTCCTTTTAAGGAACCTTCTACACTCTATTGGTTTAGGATCAAATTTATTGGTGATTAAAAAAATAATCAAAAATATAATTATTGAACTTGGTATAATGTACATGTCCTCACTTGACTTGGATTGATAAAATCTTGAACATTTGGAACCGTAATCATTCAGTCCATTTTCAATTGTCTGAAAGAGACAATAATAGTGGTCTTGATAAGGGGTGATCTATAATTGTTTATGATCTCATCTAAAATCTTAGTATTGTACTTTTTCCAAACTTTAAATTCTTGCTCACTTGATTGTTTTCTTTCTCCAAATCCTTTCTCAAGAATAAAACTTCTAATTCAATTCTTTCACAATCCTTCTCATTGAATTTTAATATAATCTATTATGACATCTTCTAATATTTTGTACTTTTATCTAAAATTTTATATCTATGAACAAATTCTCTATTTTATCTTTGGATTTAATGCCTTTTGAATTTTTAATCCTTATTTTACAATCCTTTTCTAAGGATTTTTGATTTCATTGTAAGCAAGATGAAGTTATTCCTCAAAATCTTCTTTAGCTTCTTTTTCATCATCTCTAGAAAACACACTTTTTTCTAATTTCACTTCTTCAAATCCATATTCAAATTTACCCCTTCACCTTTTTAATTTAATAATTTCTAATTATTTAATTATATTATTTCTTCTAAAATTATTTACATATTATTCATTATTTAATTACACAATCTCTACCCTTGCTCCTAGTTAAATATTTTATAATTATTTTTGACTCGTTTAGAGATTATTCCTCTAATTCACTATAGTTAAATGATTATTTTAATTATTCAATTAACTATAATTTTCTATTTAATTAAATAAACTATAGCTTCTTTAATTATTTATCTCCCAATGTTCTTGCAAAAATAAATAAAATGTAAACTTTTTACTTATTTTATCCCTTTGCACATGAATTAAATAAAATTTTAATATTTCAATTATTTATTTACTTAAAATTATCCATTCTCTTCATACAACATTTCCTCCTCTTCTTCCAATTCTATTTTCCATCTTTAGCCTTCATTATTTCTTTAACCACAATCCTTGAGCCTTTCTTTTATCTAAACATCAGTTGTTCTACGATGCATCTAAGAGCAACACTGCCACCATTATAAAAACACTTAAAGGACAATAAACAGAATCCATTTCCATATGACTCAATGGGAAATAAGATTCTTAATATATTTGAGGGAATTTGGAGCTAACCCATTGATGATTATGTTTGTTTATTTTTTGGTCTTATACTCCCAAATCTCTTTAGTAATCCTATGGTACATTATATTTATAAACCCACGATTAGATAAACCACATACAATAAAATTCCTTGCTTTTGTATTACTTTCACATGTGTTCCTTGCTCCTTGATCTCTTGGAGGATTTTTTGGAATCTCATAACCAACTAGAATGTATTGTCCTGATGACATGTAACTGATTGAATGTTTGAATATGTTAAGTTGATCACTGAAATGTAGAAAGATAATGCAAGACATTAAATCTGTTAATGGATTGTATTTTCATTGATGTCAACTTGATATAATCTAATTGGTTATAATCAAAGTGTCAAAGACTCCAGAGAATTAGAGAGAGAAATATTATTCTTTCAGTAATGCATAAAAGACAAGCATTCACTAAGTGACTTCAAACAACGATGGCTAGTGGAACCTGACGGATAGAGATAACTAAAAGTTAAGTCATAGTGATGCTCGAGAAAATAAACAGACAATCATTACCGATGAGATAAATCACAACCATTACTGACGACCAGAATTACAGTGTTAACCGACAAGCAGAACTTTGCAGTAAAGCCCAAAGGACAGACAACCCCAACGAACAAACAACACTGATGGAGAAGCCCGGGGAGAACTGAAGTGTTGACCGAAGCTATCAAAAAGTTAAAACACCAAAGTTAAATAAATTTTAGAACTGAAAAAATACTTAGCTGGCAGAGCTAAAGATAAACTTAACTAGTTGTTGACATTGTTTTAATCGACAAGTTAAAGCCAGAGATAAGTAAAGGATTTAAAGTTATTTTATCCAATTGGAAAGAATATTTCTACGAGATAAAACAAGAGTTATGCTTTAAAAAATATTGGCTAAGATTGTGGATCACGCCAAGAACAAGAAAATCAAGAAGAGAGAAATGGTGATATCATACATCTATAAAGAGACAATTTAATTCATTATGAATTAAGGGGAGTGAATGAAAAAGAGGATGTTGAAGAGAAAATGATGAAGAACAACTTTATACAATCATGATCAATCAAGCTAAGGAAAGAGCTAAAGATTTCTACGCACACCGAGAAACAAAGCACAACATCACCAAGTAGAAAAAGTGGAGCAATGGTATTGAAAAGATATATTGATCAGAATAGTTTAATGATCTTACAATTGTAACCACCTAGATTTGTTCTACTCTTACCATAGACCCTATTTTCCCTAAGTGTGATCATACCCCCAATTATGTCAAGACAACTCTTCAATCGGCTGGCATAATTCATCCAAATCAGATTTAATCTCCTAAGTGATCTAATCAATAATTTTCACTAATTACTTTAGCCAATCAAATGAAATCAATTCAAATCAATAACCTGGATAAGCTAATTAATTTAAATGGAAATAATGAAATTCTAATCATACCTCAACACTTGAAAAATCAATCCCCTAGCCTAATTAATTCAATTTGGCTATAGTCCTAATTAATTATTACAAAGCAATCAAAAGCTTAAATGATTATTTAAATCCCTATTATTGAGTGAATATATTATTACAACAATTCATTTCATTAATATTCCCTCAAACCTAACCAATCTCAACTACCCAACCATGAGTTCAAACTCATCCCAACCCCTTCTCACATGCTAATTCTTCTTAATTATCCAATTAACCCAAATTAGCTAATCCCCCTCCACTCATTCTCTCTCCTCCCATCTCTATCTCCTTAATCACATTCCTTAAGCCTTAATCCTAATCCTAAGATACCCTTAAGCTTGTCACATTCCTAAATCTGTGATTATGAATTCAACCCTCTTGAGAAAGTCAACTTTCTCAAGCTTGGCTCCCTCTAAGTCCACTTTCTCAAGCTTGAACTTACCCCCCTCACCATGCCTCTTAAATGCTTGCATTTAATGCATATTCCTTCCACCATGTCTCATCAATGCCTCTTACACCTCATTAATGGTTTTTACACCTCCATTAATAAACCTTCTGTCTCTCTCTCTCTCTCTCTCTCTCTCTCTCTCTCTCTCTCTCTCTCTCTCTCTCCATTCTTCTATAAATTGGATTGATTTTGAGCTCAAATGGCCCTGAATTTTGAAGTGTTGAAAGAATTATTATGCTTCCCATATTTGCAGAATTGAAGGAGGAAATTCATGTTGCTCATATTTTAGGGGTTCATATTTCTTTTTAGCTTATTTCTTAGTTGTATTGTTATAATCTTCATTCTTAGAGCTTAGGATGCATGTTTCTTAAGCATACTTCTTGTAATTTTTATCATATTTAGGCTTTATAGTTTTATTTGAATCTTCCATTCTTAGGTTGTATATGTCATTGGGATATGCATAATCTGAGGGCTATTATGTCATTTTTCATACTCCTCCTAGATAGGAAGCAATAGATCAATTTTGGTGATTTCTATGCTTGCTAATCCCTTGTTTTCACTAATGCAATAATCTATTGAAGTGTTGTATCTCTCTTAACAGCTAAAAAAATCACACACACACACACATCTCTGGCGCCTACCGTGGGACAGGATTGCTTGAAATTTTTAAAGTTTGCAGGTAGTTTATCATTTTCAGTTAATTATCTATCATTTTTGAGAGTGATCTATCATTTGTGGTATATCTTCTATCATTTTTGGGAGTTTTAATATTGTTTGCCACAACATTTCTGGAAGGTAAAATTTGGCCTTAAAATCATTTTTGGTAAGCATTTTTTTCATTTTTGGTATGTGTTATCGTTTCGCGTAAAAGGATTATCATTTTGGGTGAAGATTATCATTTGGGGTGAAAATAGTATCATTTTCGGGTTTTATTATTTTGGGTCTCTGAATTATCGTCTGGAGTCCAGAGAGAAAAAATACAAAGTTCTATCATTGACAAAATTGATTTATAACTTGCTAACTTGGTTGTTTTGGTGATTGTGATCCTATTTTTAGCAGCCTAACTTATGTTTGTGGATTGTTGTCAGAGCTAAAAGAGCGAAAAAGGGATACTGACTTGTGGTTTTACAGGTTTCCAATCCCTCATCTTGACTTCAATTTTTGTTACGCTTTCAAAACTAAAGACATTTTCCACTCTCATATTAAATTGGCCAGAGGAATATGCTCTTTTCCTTTTTAAGGAAAATCAGAAACTCACAAGTTAATTAATGATTTGAAAGGAATTTGGGGTAACTGAACAAAGAAAGAAAAGTTACAATTTAATTTTATTTTGGGAAAAGTAACTGAACAATCAAATCACTAAATTTTGTGGTTCAATGAACAATCTCATCATTTAAATTTCCCTTTTTGGAAAAGTAATTGGACAACACAAATCATTTAACATTGTGGTTAATTGAATAACAAAACTTCATCGTCTAATGTAGGATTTAAAATTGAACAAGCAAAGCACTAAGAACTATGGTAAACTGAACAATCAAACTTTGCTTTCACATGCAGTATTTTCATAATCTAGGAATATCTAAATAAAAATCAACATAGCTTAAAGGAATGAACATTGATTTGCGTGTTTTGGGAGAAAATGACATGGAATAGGAGAGTATTCTCTTCTTCTTTTGAAGAATCAGAAATCTAGAAATCCTAAGCTCGCCAATCCTTCGTATTCTCATTAAACAGTAGAGGGCTTGCCGGTTGAGAAAAAAATCTCCCGAGAATGACTTGAGTGAGGACAGGTTTTACGCCAACCCTTCCAACTCACTATAAATAATTGCTTCCTCATAGGCCAAAGCCTCAGAAGACGGAGTCAGTTTTGTTCTCAAAATTTTGACATCATTCCTTGAACATTCTTGGGTATGTGTAGAGAAGATCCGCTTGAATCTTGCTTGTGAGACTACACATATTTGAGTACTCATAGGGCTATATACCTCAATTTTTCCTTGTACAATTCTATGGGAGATGGTTTCGAACGGATTTCCCCATCATAAACAATGAAATTTGTACACAAACTACTTGATTCATCTCTGAAAGGGTGATAATCCTTATGTGATAAAAAAATTAATTGCCCCAAGACACTCGTCATATCATGCCCTCACTTGCATTTGGAGTCGGCTAATATGACATCATGACTAGAGCCATTGTGTGCTTGGTGATGGTCATATTCTGTTTAGTATTTGAGTGTGTACCTAGGTCAACAAGCAAGGATTTTCATCCTCTACTTAGAAAATAGGGCATAAGGATGTGTTTTTCACCCCTAACAATGCAACAATGCTTGGTGTAACTAAAAATAATTAAAAAGATAACAACTTCAAACAAGCAAAAAAATTCAAACCTTGGTCTACATGTGTTTTTCACTCATTGGAAAAGCTCAGAACATGATCTTTGATTAAACAAACTTCACGTACTTCCAATTCAAAACTACCAAAATTTGACAATGGGAACTTGCATAGTTTCCTCTCAGGGAAAGATAGTCTATTCGGATCCCCTTTTGACTCTTTAGTCTATCCTTATTGCTTTTTATGGTCTCACTGTGGCTGTATCAAAAAAAAATTTTCAGACGTCTACCTTGCATGTCCTGTCAGACTCTTAAAATTTTTCTCAATACATGTGGTCTATCCACTTTTTACAATAACTTGATTCCCAGCTCACTATCAGGGCATTCTAACCCTTTGACACTGGAATCATTTACTTACACCAAAACACAAACAACACTTCTACCTAGACACACTCACTTGAACAATTTGAGACTCTACTTGACACTATTGGGAAACTTTGACAAAGTTGAAATACAACTTCATGGTTAACACAAGACGCAACAAGTACACTCCTAAACATTCAAAATTACTTCCTAGATCACTACACTTTCAACAAGGAGAAACATCGCACAGTTCTCTACTTGATTTAGACTCTATAGAAATGGAAAGAGCCACTCACAAATGGAGTAAGGCTTTTGAGGACTTTGACAATAATAAAAACAAAAAGTATGGAGATAGCGATGAGGAAAAAGAACCACAATTTGACCATCCTTTGTTTGATTCAGGTAGTGAGGAAGACATCACTGAAGAAGAGTACAATAAACTCAAATAGATTAGTAAGTTCCACAAGATAATGGAAAAGATGATTGGTGAAGATAAATAGAAATAATTTCTCCATCTAGCATCCACTAGCATAAAGTTACCTAAGGATTATGATGTGGAATAACTAAAAGAAAAGGAGGTGCCAACTCCTATATCTATTCTTTCCAAACAACTCACCTTGATGAAAACAAAGCTTGTGAATCTCAAACAAGAGAAGGCTAAACTCAAGACGAAATACTCTTTGGACTTCATTTGTCCATTTCCTTTTGACAAGAGTATTACTATGGTTCCATTTTCTCCTAACATGGCAAGGCCAAAATATGAAAAATATACAGGAGAGACTGATCCCAATGACCATGTGAGGGAATTTTGTGCTCTGAGCATAGAATACTTGCATGAACCTACATACCTCATGTGGCTCTTTCCTGTAATCCTTGGTGGAAATGCCATGGAGTGGTTTTCAAAACTTACACCTAAGGTAAAAACTTTTGAGGAGTTAATTCAAAAATTTATCCAACATTACTCCTATAATATACAACATGATGTGACTATGATGGATCTATGCAACACTAAACAAAAGACTGGTGAATCCTTTACACACTTTCTACAACGGTGGAGGAAAATATTTGTACGGTATTCAAGAGCTATCCCCGAATATGAGAAAATGGAGATATTTGTTAATAACTTGGTACCTGAATTGAACTATGCATTGCAAATGCAAGACTCCCCTAGCTTTGACATGATGATAAAATATGCCATCTGTATCTAATAAGTCATGGTCTAAAAGGGAGAAATCACTCTTCAAAGTGAAAGAAAGTCTACCAACTCAAACTCCAAACCTAAGTGGTGGAAGCAAAACAAAAATGTTATCAATGATGGAGTAGTAGATGCCTCTAATGTTAATTCTAAACTTGAGGTGTTCAATCTAACAAATAGCATGCAAGAAAGTAAATAGGCCAAGGTAACAACCTCCATATCTAAAGAAAACAATGATAACTACAAGGGTTGACCATGGACTTCCAAACCTCATATAAAATTTAATCCTTTGGGAGAGCCTCTTGAAACTATTTTGAAGACACTATTAGACAACAAAGTTCTCACAATCTCAGATTCCAAGCCATCGGAACCAGAAGTCAAACCAAAATGGTGGGATGACAATTCTTACTATGTCTTTCATAAGAAAAAAGGACACAAGACTAATAACTATCTTAAAATCAAACATGTTATCCAAGACCTTATTGAAGGAGGCAAGATCAAAGTGGAAGGACACACCACTAATGAAGACCATACAAAATTTAACAAGCCATTCCCTAATTATGAGAAAAGGGAAACATCTAAAGGAAAGGGTAATGAAGTAAACTACACCTACTCCAATAATGATAACATGGTCAATATGCTAGACATTAAAACTGAATCAATTAATGTCGTCAAAATCAAAGGTGTTAAAGACACATCTTTCCAATCGAATGTGGTGACCCAAATTCAGGCACAAGTCATAATCAAAGGACCCAATTTCCCATCTAAACCAGCATAAAATTCCAAGGTACCCATTGTCACTATTCCTAAACCAGTAGTAAAACAAATGGTGACTATTCATGTATCAAAGTATGACTTGGTGGACCAATTGCAATGAGGTGCTGCTAAAATTTCCATTTATGAGTTACTTAAAATCTCCACCGTACATAGGGAAATCCTGGAACAAGCCTTGCATGCCACAAATGTCCCAAAGGACCTTGATTTAGACAAATTCCAAGTGATGGTTAATCACATTTCACCACCACATTATCTCTCCTTTTTCTGAAGAGGATGATAAATCATTGACCCATCCACATAATCAACCCATTCATATTAAATTCCTCATTCATAAATCCCGTGTTAGACATGTATTGATAGATGGAGGTGCAGGATTGAATATTTGTACCCTAAATCTAATCAGGAAGCTGGGTCTTTCAGAACAGACCATTGACTCTAGAAGAAAAATCACTATCAAAGCTTATGATGAGGAAGAAAGATCCTCTAAAGGTCTTATTGTTCTACCCATCAGAGTTGGGCCAATTGAAAGGAATGTCATATGCCAAGTTCTAGATCTACCCTTGGCTTACAACATACTATTAGGGAGACCCTAGATTCATGAAATGCAATCTATACTGTCTACCTTTGACCAATGTATTAAGTTCCCACATAATGGGGTAGAAGTGACAATTCCTACAAATACTAATTATACTTGAAACAATATCAAGGAAGGTAGTATGATTCCACATAACAAGGAAGCTATGGATGAGATTGCTCCTAAGACTACCAAAGACATGGTGATGAAAATCTTCAGAAAAACCTTAAAACTTGAAGAAATAGGTATGAGAGAATACAAGATGGACATGACTCCATCATTAACAGAATTATCAGTGTCACCAAGATCCTATGGAAAACCTTCCTCATCATTCACACCTGATGCACCTTGAATTCCAAAAATCCACAAAGCAACTGGAATGGTTAAGGCATCCACATCTTCTTTAGATAACATAGAAGAATAGGCAGTCTTGGCTTGGCTTTACAAGGGAGAACCAGAGGAAGCTAAGGTAAAACATGTAGAAATATCCCCAGAATAGTATGGTAAAGGATATGATCTCCTCAAACAAATGGGATACAAAGGAAAAGGACCTTTAGGCGACACAGGAAGAGGACTTATTGAACCTATGCACATGGAATTCAGAAATACTAGCAACCAAATGAGACTAGGTTTTAATAATGAATCTGACAAGTCTGCTTCAAAAGTAGTCCGATCTTTGACAAAGGGAGTGATGAAATAGAAGAAACAGAGCTAGAATAGTGGTCCTATGAAAGGTTATTGCATGTTGGCATGGAGAATCCTGAATATCAAGGAGAACGCTATGTACCAAGCTTTGAAGTACCACAAAATCCTTGTCTACCTTTATTAGCACAAACTCCTATTCAAGAGGTAGGAGAAGCATCATAGGACAACCCCGAGGTACCATTGATAGCAACAACTACTCAAAGAACCTCCCAAAAATAGGATTCACATCCTAACTGGGGGTAGTTGGTCATAGTTTCACATATCCTTGATTTACCACACTTTGATCCATAGGTGGCTAATAGGGTACATCAGGTAGCTATTGCCAAATTCTTAAATAGGTCTGATGATGATGCCACCGAATCTCATGATTATGAATGGGATCAGTTATCTATCGCCACAGAGGACATTGAGATAGATGTGATTCACATGTTTGCAGATCCATTAGTACCCAGCACGCATCCTAACACTACTCCTGATAGTATTAATATTCCTGAAGCAGAAGAAGAATTCCTTGCCCCAATCATTGATGAAGAGACTAGTGTTCTCCTAGGTCTAGAAGAAATTTAGAGGAGACAAGCAAGAAGCCTCCTTTTATGGAGAGATGAAGATGAAAGTTCCACTGATGAGTCACTAGAGTTTGGTCCACATATAACTAACAATGACCCTTTAATGATGATCTCACTCTTATTGATCTAAATATTGAAGAGATTAATCTAACATAACATGTCATGTTAGTTAATAGTCTTGACGCTAATGCGATGTTTTCCTTCCCCAAGCTCGATTCCTTGTCTTTGATAAACCCAGACCTAATTGATTGGACTAAAATGGATCCTACTCCTATCCTAGACTTCCCCAATGATTACACCTTGGATTTTTATCTAAATGCTTGTGAACCTTACCCTTCTTCCACCAAGGCAAGGAGTGTGAACATGTCATAGGAGGATATCAAGTTTCTTAGTCAAAAATTGAAAAATAAGAAGAAGAAAAGAACTGATGGTGAAAACCACATTGTAGCAGTGTCAGATTATAAAATAGTAAAAACAAAAGACATATCTAATGGTGAAAACCTCTCAAAGGCACCAAATGATGAGATTCTTGATATCCTCCTTGAGCACTTTCAAGAAAGATCTTCAGTTCTGATAGAACCAACACAACCAGTTAACTTGGGCACACCTAAAGATCCTCAAATAGTTCACCTAGAATAATCTTTGTTAGATGAGGAGAAGACACAGTTCACTGAGTTCTTGAAAGAGAAAAAGATCAAATTTTCATGGTCTTATATAGATATGTCTAGGCTGGATCCTGAATTGATAATGCACCATTTATCTATAGCTCTTAGGATCAAACCAGTAAAATAGAAACTAAGGAAAATACATCCTCATATTGCATTACTAGTAAAAACAGAGTTGGAGAAATTATTGAAAGGTGGATTCATCATAGTCATTTCTTACACAGGATGGATCTCTAATGTGGTCCCAGTATCTAAATTAGATAAATCTATTAGGATCTATACAGACTTTAGAGACTTAAACAAGGCATGTCCTAAGGATGACTTCCCACTACCTAATATTGATATGATCATAGACCTCACAATAGGCTACCAAATGTATTCATTAATGGATGGTTTCTCAGGCTACAATCAAATTAAGATTGCTCCTGAAGATCAAGAGAAGACTGTATTTACATGCGCCTAGGGAACCTTTTGATGGCACATCATGCCATTTGGGTTAAAGAATGCAGGTGCTACATATCAAAGAGCAATGGCCACTATATTCCATGACATGATGCATAAAAACATGGAGGATTACGTGGATGACACCTTAGCTAAATTGAAAGAGATAAATACTCATATTAATGACTTAAGAAAAATATTGGATCATATGGAGCAATTTCAACTTAGGCTCAATCCAAAGAAATGTGCCTTTGGGGTCCAATCAGGCAAGCTCTTAGAGTTTATTGTTTCAGCAAAAGGAATTGAGGTAGACCCTCCAGAGGTTAAAGTTATACTAGAGATGACTCCTCCATGCAACATTAGTCAAATGATGATGTTACAAGGGAGACTCTAGTTAATCAGGAGGTTCATGTCACAACTTGCAGATAAGGCACAACCCTTTACCAAATTTCTGCATAAAGGTGTCACCTTCAAATGGGATGAACATTGTGAATCCAACTTCAAAGAATTAAAAGAGTACCTGGCTACTCCTATTCTTATGGAACCCATCCATGGAAAGCCATTAATCCTATATATTTCAGCTACAACCACATCACTAGGAGTATTACTGGCACAAGAGGATGAAACTAAGAAATAAAGAGAATCTACTACATTAGTAGAACACTAGTCTCCTACAAACTTAATTACAACATTATTGAGAAAGAATGCTTAGCAGTTGTCTTTGCATCACAAAAATTGAGACATTACATGCTATCACACATGGTAAGGTTCATTGCAAAGATAGACCCTTTGAAGTATCTTTTAAGAAAAATAATAATAACAAGACATCTGGCAAAGTGGGTCCTCATTCTGAGCGAATTGAAAATTGAGTATGTGGACAGGAGAGATATTAAACTACAAGTCCTCGTAGATCAATTAGCTGACTCACCACTTCAAGATGATGAACCTTTAAGAATCAAGTTCCCTATTGAAACAATTATGCATTTAACTGAGTATCTGTGGAAGATGTAATTTGATGGTTCTTTCACACAACAAGGCTCTGGGGCAAGGGTTCTATTCATAAATCCTCAAGGCTACAAGATACTAAAGTCCTACAAATTGATGTTTCCATGCACAATTAACATTTTTGAATATGAAGCATTGGTAAGCGGTCTTAAACTTGCTATGGAGTGGAAAATTGTAGAGTTACATGTGTATGGTGACTCCCAACTCATTATCAATCAAGTCAATGGAGATTATCAGATGAAAGATGAGAAGCTAATTCTCTACAAGCAACTGGTAGATGACCTAAAGAAGTACTTTGTCTTCATCAAATTCTAGCAGATACCTAGAATAGAGAACAAAGCTACAGATGCTATGGCTACCTTGGCATCCATGTTACAACTGGAGGAACATCAATTTTTCTATGACTTCTTGGTGGAAGAATTATGCTACCCAGCCTTTGATACCCCTGAATACCAAGTAATATAGATGCTTTGAATACCCCAGACCAATCTTGGTATGCTAAGATCATTGCTTACCTAACTGACCAAACTATTCCCAATGATCTATCTAGAAATGAAAAATGAGCCTTGATTAGGATAGCATCATGTTATGTCCTCATAACTAATAACTTATATAGACGAGGTCTTGATGGTACACTTCTTAGATGTTTAGAACATGAAGAGTTAGATCACACATTAAAAGAAGTCCACGAAGGTCTATGTGGATCTCACTCAAACGACTTTTCACTAGCAAAAAAACTTCTTAGAGTAGGCTATTACTGGCCTACAATGGAAAAGGATGCTATTAATTTTTCAAAGACATGTCATAAATGTCAAACACATGGAAATCTTATCCATGCTCCTGCCAGAGAATTTATACCTTTCATAACACATTGGCCATTTCAACAATGGGCCTTTGACTTGGTTGGACAAATATATCCTAATTCTTCAAATAGACACAAGTTCTTCATTACAACCACTGAGTATTTCACAAAGTGGGTCAAGGTCGTGCCGCTAATCAAAGCCACTAGAAAATAGGTGGCTATGTTCATATTGAAATACATTATCTGTAGATATGGGATACCCTCTTCAATTATAATAGATAATGGGGGCCAATTCAAAAACCAAGACATTGATGACCTTTGTGAACAATTTCACATCACTCAACATTGCTCCTCAATCTATTATCTTGAAGGTAATGGATAGCCTGAGGCATCTAACAAAAATATTCTCAAAATCCTACATAGAACTGTGAGTATGTTTGGTAGGGACTGTCATTTACAATTAAATACGACACTATGGACCTAAAGAACAAGCATTATAACACCAACAGGAGCCACACCATTTTCCCTAGTCTATGGCGTTGAGGCAGTATTACCTATTGAGGTTGAAATCCCATCTTTGCAGGTATCTTTACAAGGTCTTGTTACTAATGAACAATACCGCATTGATAGGGTGAATTCTTTAGACCTACTTGATGAGCATGGGAACCATGTGTTCAATCATCTAAAGGTGTACCAAGCACAAATTTCCAAAGTGTATAATAAAAAGGTAAAACCATGACAATTTCAAGTGGGAGATCTCGTCCTAAAGGAGAATCCTAAGAACTAGCCTAACAGGAACAAAAGGGAAAGTTTGAACCTAATTGGTTGGGACCCTATGTTATCACTGCTACTTTTGGGACTGGAGCCTATCAACTAGCTACACCTAAGGGAGATGTCCATTCAGATCCTATCAATACTCTACATTTGAAGCAGTTCTACACTTGATGTTTGGCTAACAGAGCTTATATAGTGAAAAACTCAGGAAATACCAAAAAAATCAGAAAATTGATCTTGAAGAAATACAAACACAGTGGAAAAGTCCTAAAGAAAGGTATCCTTGGTGAAAACCTCGAAAACAGGCACCTTGATACTACAAAAACATTCAAAAAAGTAAATATAGAAAAAAAAGAAAAAAAAATTGAAAAATATAAAGGTGCATTGATGAAAACCTGGTAAAATGGGCATCCTAGTAGCAAAAAGAATGAGAAAGTTTTGCCAAGTGTTGAAAACCTGGTAATCAGGTGTTACTTGTATTTTCTTCTCTATCTATCAATACATTGCTGAAACTTGGCCTTCACGATTACACCTATGCTATGGAATGACTTTGTTTCCTTACTAATATCTTATCCTTGCTTGGGATTTCTCTGCATTTCTGTCTTAGGATCAAGTCATTTTGAACTGGGGGCATTGTTTCTTGCATGTTAGGTTGCATCTTCTAGGTTTTCATAGGATGGTTTATCTTGGAACCCAATGCCTCATGGGAATTGCACCAACTATCACTTTCACAAAACAAGGATGATACAAACATTGCACTAACCTAAATGATGTTCCTAAGACCTACATTGGATTACAAACAAAAACAATGTTATACATAGACATGGAACACATATTGCTTGAATTCCACATTTTGATTGATGAATCTCTACTGCACTTGAAAAATGAATCAATAATATTTCTCAATACTACTTAAACACAGCTTGATCTTGGTTTGATTATAACTCTTTTATGCAGTGATGATGTTTTAACTAGGGGCATCTAAGAAGTTATGAATTTTATTTGATTGACTCATAATTGATAGTTGTTATGTCTTCCGAGTTATTCCATGATGTTTGTGCAAAGACAAAGAGTCGCAAGGACATGGGCATAACATTTTCTTGGTTTTTTGCATATGGTGATGGTTCCAAATGATCCTATGAATTTCACCTAACTTGGATGTTTATGGTAAGAGCTGCCAACATGAGTGGATCTGCTTATATCTTGATCTTTGTTATGTGTAAATTACGGTAAGTTTGAAGCAATTTCCTTGTCTATTTTCTAAAAACTCATATTCTCACTAAGTTATATGAAGCATAACATACCCAAGGATATGAATTTTCAAGGTCATTGCGGGTCCAATATCTTACCTTACACATATTCTAATATAGTAAAAGGAAGGTGACTAACTTGTCATCCTGGCTTCTATACCTTGATGCCTAAGTCTATTTCTAACATTACATCCAAATAAACATAGTATTCATACTTTCATAATATCAATGGGTATTAGTGATTGTTTTACTATCAGGTGGTATCCATTCTAAAAAATTCCCAATGATGATAAAATGCTACAATATTTGCAAATCAGTGACAGGTCCTAAGAGTCTGCATATAGATGCATTTAGATATTACATGATTTATTTTACAAAGAACAACATAAGGATTTGAGATCAAACACCTTTCTATTTTTAATTCATCTGAAATCCAAGATATTTATATATCCAAGATTCCCTAAATCTTTGATCAATCGGGTAAAAAACCAAACTCACATTTTAAAACTGATTAACTTGGTTCTCATGTGTTTACTCTTAAACACACCCCCATTTCTCCACTTCTAAAATCCATTCTTTCTCAATCTAACCACTCCTACAAGTGATACATCATTTCAACAGAGGGATTTTATTCTTTCCTTTGATTTTGTTCCTGAGGGGGCATGATCACACTATTATCAATAAATTTTTTGCTTGAAACAACATCAAAAATGACTTCGTTATAAAAAAAACTAAAAGGCATGACGGTTCCTTTACTAAGTCGGAGCTGTTGGATTAAAGGCTTCGATTCTCACAAGATGGATATCCTATGTCTACTTTTTCTTAGATTCTTATTAAGTTCCTAGAAGCTTCATATTAGCTTTTGAACAACAACCAAGTTCAGAATCAGTATTATCAATCTTTGGACGACAACCAAATTCATAATTGGTATCTTTAAGATATTTTTTTATTGACCTTTGTACGAAAACCAAGTTCAAATTCAATTCTACCAGTTTATTTTAATCAAGTGCGAGACTGATCTCATCAGGCATTTCGTTCGATCACGAGCAAAATTCTCAAACTTTCTGAAGTCAACATCAAAAACTTTCTTTGCATCAATGCACTGCTCGCACATCAATTCAAATAGGGGAAAATGTAACCACATAGATTAGGTCTTCTTTGACCATAAACCCTATTTTCCCTAAGTGTGATCATACCCCCAATTATGTCAAGACAACTCTTCAATCGTCTGGAATAATTCATCCAACTCAGATTTAATCTCCTAAGTGATCTAATCACTAATTTTCACTAATTACCTTAGCCAATCAAATCAAATCAATTCAATCAATTCAAATACATAACCTGGCTAAGCTAATTAATTTAAAAGAAATTAATGAAATCCTAATCATACCTCATCACTTGAAAAATCAATCCCCTAGCCTAATTAATTCAATTTGGCTATAGTCCTAATTAATTATTACAAAGTAATCAAAAGCTTAAAGGATTAATTAAATCCCTATTATTGAGTGAATATATTATTAAAATAATTCATTTCATTAATATTCCCTCAAACCTAACCAATCTCAACTACCCAACCATGAGTTCAAACTCATCCCAACCCCTTCTCACATGCTAATTCTTTTTAATTATCTAATTAACCCTAATTAGCTAATCCCCCTCCACTCATTCTCTCTCCTCCCATCTCTATCTCCTTAATCACATGCCTTAAGCCTTAATCCTAACCCTAAGCTACCCTTAAGCTTGTCATATTCCTAAATTTGTGACTAGGAATTCAACCCACTTGAGAAAGTCAACTTTCTCAAGCTTGGCTCCCTCTAAGTCCACTTTCTCAAGCTTGCACTTACCCCCCTCACCATGTCTCTTAAATTCTTGCATTTAATGTATATTCCTTCCACCATGCCTCATCAATGCCTCTGGAATTAATGCCTCTTGCACCTCATTAATGGTTTTTACACATCCATTAATGAACCTTGTCATGTCTCTCTCTCTCCATTCTTCTATAAATTAGATGGATTTTGAGCTCAAATGGCCCTGAATTTTGAAGTGTTGAAAGCATTCTTATGCTGCCCATATTTGGAGAATTGAAGGAGAAAACTCATGTTGCTCATATTTTAGGGGTCCATATTTCTTTTTATCGTATTTCTTAGTTGTATTGTTATAATCTTCATTCTTAGAGCTGAGGATGCATGTTTCTTAAGCATACTTCTTGTAGTTTTGATCATATTTAGGCTTTATAGTTTTATTTGAATCTTCCATTCTTAGGTTGTATATGTCATTGGAATATGCATAATATGAGGGCTATTATATCATTTTTCAAACTCCTCCTAGATAGGAAGAAATAGATCAATTTTGGTGATTGTTATGCTTTTTAATCCCTTGTTTGCACTAATGAAATGATCTATTGAACTGTTGTGTCTCTCTTAACAGGTACAAAAATCACACACACAACAATAGATATAAAAATTTGCAAGTATAAGTTGTATATGTGAATAGGTCATTTACTGTATTAGTTTAACCATTGATTCAGAATGTCTCTTAACCAAGTAGGATTTAAAATCCTTTCTATATTGAGATACATCCGAAGGAGTATCAAAAATTTTGATCATGAAGATAACATGAGATGCCAGATACAATTTGACAAAATACACTGGGTTTGGTCATAAAAGGTAGCATATAAATGTCAGATATCAAGTGACAAACTAATATTTTAAATCCTCTCACAAGGTCACACTTAACAGTGTGTTTCTAACCTTTAGCAGGGTTGGATCTTCACCGAGCTCACTTCAGAAGAGTGAAATTTTTGGGTTAGTGGTCCCAAGTGTTTTTTCCCTTAATATAATTTACACGTTAAAATTCATGTGTCAATGTGTTTATGAGTAATTACTTTAGTATTTTTCATTACACATAACTAATCTGGATTGATTAGTATACACTAAGAAATTTACTTTTTTTTGGTAAATGAAAGGCTTCTATTCGGTAAACATTAAAAATAAGGTCTAACAGAGCACTCAGAGCAGTAGTTATTTGATATGATTATTTGAAGGCATACATCTTGTAGGATTGAAGATAAATAGAGGCTTAATATTGTGGTACTAAGTTTTTGGGTTGATTAATTGAAATATTTTTGAGGCCACTAATTCACCCCCCCTCTCAGTTATTTCTAACAATTGGTACTAGAGCTTGTGTGCTTAGAAAGGGATTTTAACAACTCAAGCAAAATATCACAAGAGGAACAAACGAGATGTGCCCAAGTTGAAGAAAGACAACTTTGCATCATGGAAAAGAAGAATAAGACTCCACCTATTAGGTATTGATAATGATGTTACTCAACACCTTGATATTGAATATGTGTTGCCTACATGACCTCATACTCTTGAGAAATTGAGAGAAAAGCATGAGCATAATTAAATGATGATAGAATTTGCTTCCTCACTCTCTGATGTTGAGTTTGAAGAGGTCAAAAGCTGCACCTCTGAAAAAAAATGTGGGATAAGTTGAAGCTGGTACATGGAGGAGATGCTAATTTAATAAGAGCCAAGGTAGAAATCCTAAGAGGGAGGTTTGATGAACTAAGGATGAAAGAAGGAGAAAATATCACTTAGTATAGCCGCAGAATCAAAGAGGTAGTCAATGCTATCCTAGGAGTTAGAGGTGTACTTGAAGAGGAGACAGTGGTAAGTAAAATCTTAAGAACCTTACCACATGTATATGCTATGAGAGTTTTTTCTATAAAAGAAATGAGAGTAGTTGAAAACAATATAGTTACTCTAGATAGTCTGATTGGTAGACTAATTTCATTTGAGATGAATAACTTTGATAATAGTGTCTTACCATATGAATCTTCATTAAAATCTTCTTTGAAAATAAGTAAGTCAAGTCATAGACGCACTATTAGGAATGATAGTAAAAGTTATAATGAGGATCAAGGACTTGATGAGATTGAAGCCCTAGTGGCTGTAGAGAGGTAAAGGTAGATACAAAGGTAAATTACCACTTGTATGTCTTAATTGTAAAGAGGTTGGACACTTTGCTGCAAGATGTCCTAACAGAAGAAAAGATGACAAAAGTAATGATAGAACATATGAGAAGAAGTTTGACCGAGGTGATAACAGAGATTACCAAAGCAACCGACAAATTGAAAGAAGAGATACCCAAGACTACAAGGACAAAGGAAATAAATCTTGTTACCTAGCTAAGGACAAAGCTGATGATACTGACACCAAATCTGAAGAAGACATTGAGATGGTATTTGTAGCCATGAAGGATGATACAGATGAAGAAGAAGAAATTATGTAGAAACTGCACTCATCTCTAAGGTTAGTAAGAATGATGTCTGGATCATAGATAGTGGATGCATGCACCACATGACCGTTGATAAGAAATTTTTTGAAACTTTTGAATACTATAATGGTGGTTCAGTAAGAATGGGTGATGACACACCTTGTCCAGTTGAAGGTAAAGGAACCATAATGTTGAATAACCTAATCAAATATGAAAATGCTTACTGGGTAAAAGGACTCAATTATAATTTGTTAAGTGTTTCACATCTAAATAATATAGGTCACCGAGTACAATTTGAGAATAAGAAGGAAAAAATATTCAATGAATCAGGAAGGTTGATCAGAACTGGTGAGTACACAAAAGATAACCTTCTCTATCTTGATGACATTAACACCACTTGTTTAATGGCTAGAAATGAAGACATATGGTTGTGGCACAAAATATTGTGTCATGTGAATTTTGAAAACATGATAAAGATAAGAAATAAAAGAAAAGTTAGAGGCTTACCAAGCATCTCAAAGCTCAAGCATATCATGTGCAAAAACTGTCAAAAAGGAAAGATGACAAAGTATAGTTTCAAGAGTAAAGCCCATATATCTAATGCAATTCTAGAATTAGTCCATATTGATCTATGTGGAGCCACGAGGACAAAGAGTTACTACGGAGAGGTATTTCATTCTCTTTGTTGATGATTAATCTAGAATGATGACAGTTATGATCTTAAAAGATAAATCAGAAGCATTCAAGATGTTTAAATGGTATAAGACTATGGTAGAAAAATAAAGTGATAAGAAATTGAAATTCTTTTGGTCAGATAGAGGAGGGGAATTTATTTCAGATGAATTCACTAATTTATGTAATGAGCATGGCATTAAAAGACAGGTTTCTGCACTGAGAACACCATAGAAAAATGGAATTGTTGAGAGGAGAAATAGATCAATTGTTGATTGTGCAAGAATATTGATGATTGAGAAAAGCATCACTCAAAATTTCTAGAGGGAAGCTATCAACACTGTTGTCTACATGTTGAACATAGTACAATTGAAGAAGGACACAAAGAAGACACCCTATGAGCTTTGGTATGGTTACACGCCCAATGTAAGTTACTTTAGAATCTTTGGTAGTCAATGTCATATTTTGAAGGATGATAGAAATGGAAAGTGTATATGATGGAATCTAACCTGTTGAGAGCATGCTCATACATGCAAACATTAGAGATATATAATCAATAATCTACACTAACATGTATAAAGTATACTACAAAAACAAGAAACTCCATCATAACCTTTGATGAGCTGAACAAGGGCACACAATGCCTTGTTGATTTTCTCTTAGAGAAATTTGTGGGTGTGATCTCCCAACACAATATACTAATCCCACTTGATTTGATTGATGAAACTAAAATGCAAGCTAATAGAACAATGAAAAAGCTCAAGAGAAAGTATGAAGAACTTGTCTCAAGCCATTCATCAAAAGTATGGGAATGAAGATGCAAACTATGCTAAAATACTTATGCAAGATCAAATAAAACTAAAACTAGATTCATTCACCATGATTACCTAAGATGTGATTTCTATATTGTCTAAGAAAATAAACATAAAAATGCACTAAAAGCTCTAGCACTAAACTAGCATGATAATAATGCATAAAAGGGAGATGATTTGCTCTTGACAATGGCCTCTATTTATAGATTTTTTGGAGGAGAGAGAGGACTTTGATGAGGTGGAGCTCATGTGGCATACACATGAGGGACACATAAGCCATGCAAGAGGCCAACTTTTCTCACACATGTGTGAGTAACTTTGGATGTGATGGGTCAAAGTGTACTTAAAGTACACATGTGAAGGATCTTGTAAGAGGTGTAAGAGGGTGTAAGAGTTTTGGACCAATGAGACACTTTTAGAAAGTGTAAGAAGGTGTCATCATAGGTGTAAGAAACTTTGTTGGCACCAAATAAGGATTATTTGGAAAAGGTGATTTTTGGAAATTTGCTCACACATGTGTGAGAAAATAATTAGGGCTAATTGGTGTAGGAATCAAGAAATTAACCTAATTAACCTTATTTAATTAGTGAATAGGTTTATTTGGTGAGAGTGATATGAGGTAGGGTAGGAGCTAGGTTCAAATTAGCTTAATCTAAATTCAAAATTTAGATTAATTTAATTTAGTAGAATTTAAGTCATGTGGAGGAATAAATAAATTAAAAATTTATTTAAAGGGGATTAATGAGGGATAATATATTAAATAAGATTTAATACATCAAAGGGGATAGTATTTAAATTAAATTCAAATAATATGGAAAGTGAATTACATTTAATTAAATAAAATAGAAGAATATAAAAAATATAATTAATTAATTAAAATTACTTATAATGTTAAGGGAATATTAAATAAATTAATATAAGGACAATTTTAGACATCTACATTTTGTCCCTCTTTAATGCAGTGTCAAAAGTGGCATCGCGTCAAAGAAAAGAAAATAAGATGCCCTAGAGAGGTTAGGAAAACCTACGGCAGCGAGAGCAGGAAGAGTGTGCCCCCTCGAGAAAATAATAGGAAAAATACAAAAATTTTAATAAAATTTTCTCAAAAAAGGCAGAAAAATGGGGAAAGAAGACCAATTGCATGGCGTGTCTAAGAAAAATGGAGGAAAAACAGGGACCAGAATGGAGAGCGGGGAGAAGGACGGAAGAAATAGGTCCCAAGGGGCTATAAATAGTCCAGCGAGGTGCATAGACAAGTCATTTTCACTCACAAAGAGAAAAAAGAGAGAAGAAGAGAAGAGTGATGGTAGCAGAGTGAGAGAAAGCACAATTTGGAGAGCGTATTTGGGTTCACAGTGACTAGCAGATGTGGGACCACCGGTGAGTAGTCGACCACCTCCTAGTCCATGAGGCATCTAATTTTTTTTAAGTGTTTTAGGTGTCATAAATGCATCCAAAATATGGTGCACAACACAGACACTGATCGCCTGAGCACCTTCTACAGAGACAACGATCGACAAATCACCGTCCTCATAGACAACCAATCAGGGATCAGTGTCTGCGTAGATGGAGATTGCGTGATCTCCATTTGTGAGGGTAGGCGGAGAGAAGAATGTTCAATGGAGATGGCAGAGCTAAAACTCCGCTGTCTGCATGGCAAAGAGGTGGTAGTGGAAACTGTCATTGCCGCAAATTGGCATCTGTGAAGATCTACCAGCTCCACAGACTGGTGACTGTGAAAGTCCACCATCTGTGAGGGTCAACTGCCATCTATGTGGACTGACCCCAAAATATAAGAAAAGGTGGGAAGAAGAGGAAAGACAAGGATCTGGGAGCATTTTTTCATGCCCCGGACGGGCCTGGGGCATTTTTTGATGCCCCAAAATGTTATTTGATGTCTGACATGAGATTTCTAGATGTAGGAGGATACCATCACCTTCTGAGAAAGGGAGTGCTACCCAGCAACTATGGAGCTAGAGTAGCAGTTGATAGCAGCAGAGTGGGGGATCATTACACTATGCGAGCTAGAGCATGTACGACATTGGCCACATCTGCGAGTGCATAATGTGCCTATGTCTGTATTGATCAAGAGGTGGCACAGTACCACTTCAAGCTTTCACTTCCCAATGGGGGAAGCTATTATTACCCTCCATGATGTGTGGAGGATTTATAGAGTGCCTATTTGGGGGTTGATACCCAAGTACTACTTCAAGGGATCGGAGCCATATAGGGAGATGGCGTTTGGGCGGAGGTATGTAGATCTGCCTACCACATGATAGTGGATGTCCTAGATGGGGGAGATGATGATGTAGCCACATTTGCGACAGGTAGCCTTATACTTGGCCGGTTTGATTGGGGGATGATTGATGCTTGATCATGCAGGCAAGGGATTCCCTATGGGTTGGGCGCAAGTTCTTAGCAGCATGGTGGAGGACAGAGACTAGTACTACCGGGGGTACACTATTCTTAGCTAGCTTTATTATGATCTACATGTGTGCCTACCATAAGGGTAGGGCACTAGGTCCTGAATGCATGCTTTTTCTGGTATGGGCATGGGAGCATATTGCGATTATATGACCGATTAGGCATCAAGAGACCAGAGTGGCTTACGAGCCGTTCGTATGCAGATATAGTCCACCGATTATCTATGAGGCCATAGATTGAGTTGGTTACTAGCGATGGAGACCGAATGAGATGGGGGAGATACAGTGGGCACCATACATAGGGTGCGAGGCCTAGGGTCATGAGATCCCACAGTAGGACGGATATGCAGAGGATGAGTTCTATGACTCATATTATATGAGATTTATTCAGACTGACTGCTGGTTGATCAGGAGGACAAGATACATGATCTCCATATATATTCCATCTAGGGTACAAAGATAGATGGGACAGGTTCAGGAGGCAATTCTAGATGGGTTTCCACATCCACTGGTGACTCGAGAGGTGGGGAGTATTTGTGGGATGGGGGTAAATCCTTGCATAGCAAGAGCACCATTTGTGGGGATGATAGAGGTCCCATGGATCAGAGCATGGGAGTCCTTACAAGATGCAGGCATAGTCCCATCATATGCTTAGTGGTGGGCTACTCATAGACCTATAAGATTGACAGTGTCAGGGATCGTACAGGAAGATGAGCAGCTTGGAGAGGGAGGGGATGGAGAGGGCCTGGACGGAGATGATGATGACAACAATGGAGGAGGGGCTAGGGAGAGGAGATTCCTTCCCAAGGTGGAATCATAGAGATGGAGAGGACATGTGGAGCTACCAACAGGAGGCAGCCTCCCATTGTTCCAGGTGCATAGGTACAAGATTCGGGATAGGATCAGGAGCCACAAGGGCCACCTGATCAGCCACAGGGACCACAAGGATAGGGGCCACAAGTACAAGGACCACAAGCTAGGCACATAGCCCAGGAGGTGTATGACACCATGGTAGCTGAGAGGGATAGAATTAGGACTGAGTTGGGCAAGGTACAGGGCTTGCTAGCGACATCTCAGGCGACCGAGGTGAGCATGGAAGTAGAGATCCAGAAGCTGTAGGGGGGATAGTGCGCAGAGAGAACTAGATATATTACAGGCTTGGGTTGACAGTGGTGAGTTTGCCATTATTGAGGAGCATGGGGATCCTTCAGAGGAGTTGGAAGTGATGTTAGCATAGATAGAAACTCTGACCTCAGAGCGAGACCTAGCATAGAGACGTGTAGAGGATAATAGAGCAGATCGAGATATAGCTCATCTGGCAGGTAGGGCTGCAAGTGTGGGAAAGATGATGGTAGATGCTATGGCAGCATAGAGAGAGGCTGGTCAGAGGGGATAAGAGGCTGCATATTATATAGGTCTCTACTACGGTGCAGTGCCAGAGGAGGCACAATGGCCTGCTTACTCAGAGAGAGCACAGATAGAGAGCATAGGACAAGGTTCATAGGGATCGGTGGGGTTACCACCATGCCCAGGCAGTAGTGCAGGACCATCATAGCCACCACCATGATTTGTCTCAGACCAGTTTTGATACACATTTTTGTATGATTTATGTGACACATGATGTATGACATTTTGAGATATATACATAGACTTTATGGACTATTTGGACCTGATTTATGATGCTATATGATGTGATGTTTATGCAGGATATATGGATGCATTATGATTTTATATTACACATGTTATATGATGTTTATGACTAACATGTAGGATGAGATGAATGTATATTATTATGCTGACGTATTTGTGATGCAGGGTTGAGATGCAGATATATATATATATATATATA
>MU227555.1:92807-109912 GCA_018584345.1 Thuja plicata
ATATATATGTTAGATGTGATGTGTTAATTCTTGTAGATGGATATATTTTGACATGTATTGATGTAATGTGATGATTAATAAATGTAAATGCATATATGATTTGTGAAATGTGTAATGAATCTAAAAGAACAAATCCTAAAACAATGTTAAGGACTTAACAATGCAACTAAATAATAAATAGATAATGAATGAAATGTAACTATGCAACTATAATGTGATGAATGGATAATGAAAGTAGTAACAATGTAACTAAAATATGTAATGGAACTAAATGTAACCTTAATGACTAATGATTAATGAATGAAGTAACAATTTAACTGTAATGATTAATGATTAATGATTAATGAATGAACTTAATGAATAAAATTAACCTAATGAATGAATGTAATATGAGACACACGAGGACACTATTTTTGTGTGTATCAAATAGGTTTAATAAAATCACTTAGGTGATTGGATAGGGGGAATAAATAGTAACCTTTGCCAAGAGAAAAATCAAAGTGCAATATTACCTAACTAAAATAAAAATACTAACTACATGATGATAGTGGGATTGATACCGTGTTAATGTTGGAGAGCACACCCTAGTTTGATATTGCAAAAGGAGTTATGCACCATCTGCTAGAAAACACAAGTGGCATGGTTCCTTTGCGTAGAATAGACTCTCAAACAAATAGGTTGTTAGGAACAAGAATGTGAGATATTAGGTATGATGAGAGCTATGAAATGTTACTCATGAGGAGACGCAGTACATCCAGATATTTTGAGGGATTTGAGATGCATGAATCCTGCCCCCAGTGAGGCATACATAGTGATAACTAATATTAAAACATAAATGCACTAACAAACTATGACAAGAAGATCATACCACAAATAACATGTATTTCACTAGATACTCAGCATAATGAACCAAGATATAAAAGATTGAGGTTGTCGTGATAAGGACATAGTAAAACAAAAGATAAAATCAACAAAAAAGGCATCCTGACCAAGTGGTCATTCAGTCCAAAAGTTCTTGTCATGAACAATTTTGATGTTAAGATTGGTAGAACAGCCGACACTGGATGGATGCATCCTGATGGGCCAAAGATTGATTGATACAAATGGGAATTCACTGGTAATTTCTTGTGAATAGAACGATCATTAGGAAAGTCAATCTATCTGCTGATTTGTTGGAAACATTTGTGATCGCTGTGTCTAGAACAAAGCTCAATATTGATATGGTAAGCTCAGTCATGCGAGAATTTTTATTATGAAGGTGGAAAATGGTCAAGAACCTACCTACACAAATATGGGTAGTGACTTTTATTATGGAAGGCGATGTAGGCTTCTTGGAAAAAATGTGGAAACAGATGGTGGATTTGACTACACATGGTGCCTGAAACACGTTTTCATCATGGTACTTATCTATTGCACCACCGAAGTGGTTTTCACAAATGGACAGATTTATTTCTCTTTTGCTTTTTTGATATTTTTTTCAAGATTTTGTATTTTTTATGCTTTTTTTATGTTTTGATTTTTTTTCTTTTGCTTGCTTTTTGAATGTTTTTGGATTTTTTGCTTTTTTGATTTTTTTTTGATTTTTGAAAATTTCTGATGTACAACAGACTACTGACGGATCAAGCATAGAAGCGCTTGAGATGTACAATATTTACAAGATCAGGGATAGGATCTCCCTTTGGCAATGCAATCTGATAAGCGTCAAAACCATACTTTGCTGTAAAAATGAAGGGTCCCAACCAATTAGGCTTAAACTTTCCTTTCTTTTCACGGTTCTGGAGGTTCTTCATATTGTGTTGCAGGACAAGATCACCAACCTCAAACTGATGAGGCTTGATCCTTTTGTTGAACTGAAGGTGAAGGCAATTTTGATATACGTGGAGGTGGTCTAAGGAATTGAGGCATCTCTCATCAAAGAGTTCCAACTCTTGCAAGCGGGCAACTCTATATTCTTCTTTGGATAACTGATTCTTGAGAGAAATATTGAGGGAAGGGAGCTCAATTTTGATGGGTAGAATAGCCTCAGTACCATAAACAAGGGCAAAGGGAGTGGCTCTCATGGGGGTTTGAATGGAGGTGCGGTAAGCCCAAAGGGTAGGGTTGAGGTGAAGGTGCCAATTGCAACCAGCTTCATCGACCGTTTTCTTGAGGATTCTAAGGATGGTTTTATTCATAGCCTCAGCTTGACCATTACTTTGTGGAAAGTACTTGGAAGAGGTATGATGGGTAATGCTGAATTTTCTACATAGCTCTGTGACATCCTTGTTCTTGAAAGGTCCTCCATTATCAGTAACAATGTTCTAAGGAATGCCATAGCGACAGATAAGATAGTTCAAAATGAACTTCAAAATCTATTTTCCAGTAGTGTAGGTGAGAGGAACAGCTTTGACCCACTTGGTAAAGTACTCTATAGAAGCAGGGATGTATTTATGGCCATTGGAAGAATTAGGGAAAATCTGGCCAACGAGGTCAAGACCCCAGCATGAAAAATTCCAAGGGGTGATGGTGGGCTGAAGGGATTGGGAGGGAGCATGTATCAAATCACCATACTACTGACAAGGCACACACTTCTTCACATAGCTATAGGAATCTTTTTCCATTGTAGGTGAGTAATATCCAGTGTGTAACAAATTCTTGGCCAAAGTAAGTCCACTAGAGTGAGCCCCGCAGATTCCTTGATGTACCTCCTCCAAGGATGTTTGTGCTTCATCAGAATTCAGACACCTTAAAAGAGTTCCATCGAAGTGCTTTTAGAAAAGGGTGTCAACAAGGATTGTGTATCAGGAAGTGCAGCGAATGAAGGTTTTACGTTTGTGGGGGTTAAATTAAGTGGGGTATGTCAATCACAAAGGTAGGAATATACTTCTTGGTACCATGGGGAATCGGGATTAGCAATTTCACACACCATTTTGGAATTTGGTTTGTCATAGGAAGGGACTGTAAGATTCTCAACAAAAAACTCACATCATGCACTGTGTTCTAGCATGGTGATCAAAGACCCAATTGTTTCCATGGCATCTGCTACTTTTTTGTTTGTGCGAGGGATTTATTGGAATATTAGCTCAGTGAAATGTGTTTTGAGGTCTTCAACTATATGACAGTAGGGAAGCAACTTGTCATCCTTTGTTTGATATTCATCCATAACTTGTTTGATAACCAATTGTGAATCACCAAGCACCAATAAATTGAGGATCTTCCATTGTATGGCCTGCTAGAGTCCAAGTACAAGGGCTTCATATTCTGTAATGTTGTTGGTACAAGGAAATTGTAATTTATAATATTTAGGGATGAGATCCCCTTTTGGCATAACAAATAAGATTTCTACCCCCGATCCTTTCTAAGTGAAGGATCCATCAAAATAAAGTTTCCATGGTGTACTCGGGGCAATATTAAGGATTGATTCATCTAGAAAATTTGTGATCAAAGGATTTTGACCATCAACAGGTGATTCAACTAACTGATCTGCAATTACTTGTCCTTTGATAGCTTTTTGATCCACATAAACAATGTCGAACTCACTAAGGATCATGACCCATTTTGTTGTATGACCAGTAAGAGTAGCACATGCCAAGAGATATTTGAGGGGATCAATTTTGGAAACAAGATGAATCTTATGATTAAGCATATAATTTTGTATTTTCTATGTACAAAAACAACAACCAAACATGCTTTCTCAATTAAGGAATAATTCAACTCATAACCAATAAGAGTCCTGCTGAGATAGTAAATTGCTCTCTCTTTGCCGGTATCATCTAATTGCGCCAGGAGGGCTCCCAACGTGACCTTTGTAGCATATATGTACAAAATTAGAGGACGACTAGAAACAGGTGGATTAGCCAGATAGCCTTTCAGCTTCTCAAATGCATTTTGACATAAGCAATCCCACTAAAACTTGATATTCTTGTGCAGGAAATGAGAGAACTGATGCACCTTACCTGCTAGTTGTGACATGAATCTTTTGATTGATTGTAGTTTTCCTTGTAAACTACATAATTTATTTAATGTTTTGGGTGGTGGCATTTCTAGCATTGCTTTCACTTTCTTTGGATCAACTTATATTCCACGTCGTGGCACAATGTATCCCAACAACTTACCAGATTGTACTCCAAAAACACACTTCTTAGGATTCAACCGAAGCTTATACTTCTCCAATCACTCAAAAATGGTAACAAGAATAGGAATATGTGATTCCCTTGTTTTAGATTTTCCTAAGAGATCATCCACATAATCTTCCATGATGACATGTAGAAGGTCATGGAAGATGGTAGTCATTTCTCGTTGATAAGTAGCTCCAACAATTTTAAGGCCAAAGGGCATCACCTGATAACAGAAGGTGCCCCAAGGCATTGTGAATGCAATTTTGTGCTGGTCTTTTGGTGCTATCTCGATCTGATTGTAACCTGAGAAGCCATCCATAAGTGACAACATTTCATGTCTTGCAGTCAAATCCACTATAATGTCAATATTTGGGAGTGGAAAATCATCCTTTGGACATGCAAGGTTTAGGTCTCTGAAATCAGTGCAAATACAAATGCCCCCAGTAGGCTTACCTACTAGTACAATATTAGAAACCCATTCAAGATAATCAATTGGTCTGATTACTTCAGCATCCAACATTTTCTAAAGCTCTACTTTGACTACCAATGTGACTTGCAGATGCATCTTGTGAAGTTTTTTCTTAACAGGTTTTACACTTGGGTCTACAACAAGATGATGCATGAAAAGATCTGTGTCTAGCTCGGGCATGTCCTTCTAAGTCTAGGAAAAGTTCATTTTATGTCTATGTAGAAACACTGTCATGTCTTTCTTTTCCTGATCACTAAGAGAAACTGCAATGTAGGTGATGTGTGGATCTGCTTATGTGCCTAGGTTAATTGGAATAGTATCTTTGATTATCATAGAGGACACTTCTAGTTCTAAAGATATAAATGGAAAGTCAACCTCTCCCTCCTCTAGCACCTCAGAAAGGTTTTCACTAGAGGGAGCGTCCTTTATTTTATCTTTTTCATCATCCAAAGGTGCCTGCGAGAGGTTTTCACCAGAGGATGCATTTTCATTATTTTTATTTTTATTTTCTTTTTCATTTTTTTGACTAAGAGAGTTGACTTGGCTACCAAAGTAGGCTTGTTCACTGTACTGGATCTGATGTTCATATTCTCAGAGATTCTTAAGTCCAAAGAGGGCTAAAACTACCTCATCCAAATCACAAACGTCCAAAGCTGGTGGTGAGTCTTGTTGATCCCAATCAATTAATTCAGGGTTTGTGAGGGGTAGACAAGGGGATGAAAGGTTGGCTTGGGTGATAGTGAGGACATGGTGATTTTTTTTAGGTCATCTTCAACGTAGTGGAAAGGAATTTTGAAGAACTCTTCCTCAGTGTCTGAATCTGAGGTAGCTAGACAATAATCCTTAGTGAAGTTAGTCTTAGTCTCGACGGAACCCAATCCATGTCCTTTAGGATAGCCATTGGCTGTTATGATCTTCTTCTTACCTGTTTCATTAGCTCCAAGGCTAGTACCATGATATCCCATGCTTTCAACAATGGGAGTAACCTTAGGATATTTTCCTTTGGGGAAAATTATAGGTCGTTCTTCTTCATCACTATAGAGCCAATCAAGGACATTTTATTCCATGTGTTCATTTGATAGGGACCCCCAATGTTCAAAAACAATGGATTTGCAGCGCATAAGCACTTTGTCTTTAGAGGGGGGTAATGGTGATGGTCTTCCATAAGACTTTGGAGACAAAGGGAGTTTCCCAATACATAAAGCACTTTCAAATTTATACTCTCCCATGCCTTGATCTGTAAAAGTGGCCTTTGCTTTAGATGAGGAGGGTTTGTCTTCAATAACCTTGTCTTCAGTAACTTTTTCCATTCCTTTGGATTTCTCAGCTGATGTTTCTGATGTCTTTTTTGGAACTAACAGAGTGTTTGAAATAGGGATTTCTTGATTAGAATATCGGCCAAACTCAATCAATGGACAATAGTTAGATTGTTTTCCTTCCAATCGCTTGCAGTATTGAAAGGGATCAGGATCTCCAAGAATTGTGATTTCTCTGCCATGATGTGGGAATTTTAGACATTAATGATAAGTAGAGGGTACACCTTTGATAGCATGTATCCATGGTCTCCCTAGCAAGATATTATAAGGTAGATCTAGATCCAGTACATGGCAAATAGTTTCAATCAAGGTCGAGCCCACTTGTAAGGGTAGTATTATCAGACCCTTGATTTCTTGCTCACGATCATCATAGGCCTTTATTGTGATTCATTTGTCTGCATTAAAGAGGTCCTCAGAAAGACCAATATTACAAATCATTTTCAATGTGCACAAATTCAAGCCAGATCCACCATCTATAAGGATTAATTTTATTCTTGTGGATTGTATTTTGCCTTCTATATGGAGGGATTTATTATGATGTAGGCCAAGACCACGAAAGTCCTTATCGATGAAGACAAGATGTTCTTGTGTGGCTAAGTTCCCTATCATAGCTTGGAATTGCGCAGTGTTGACGTTCTCAGGGACACGGGATTCATTTAAAGCTTTATCAAGGATTTCTCTATGAATTGGAAAGGTTGTTAAGATCTCTAGAATGGATATGTATGCAGGCATCTTCCCTAACTAGGCCAATAGGTCATAGTGTGAGGCCGGCCGAGCAACGATAGATGGTGTAGCTAGTGGATTTGTAGATGTAGAGGGTTTATCAGCAGCTTGGACAATGACTCTCGGTCGGTGTGTGGTAGCATTATAATCAGTAGCTTTGAGGATTATTGTGTTAACATGCGTGTCATTTTCTTCAAAGCGGCCACAAAGACAGTCAAACCCAAAGATATCATTTTCACTTAAACTCCCACATGTTTGATCATGGCATGTGATAGTACTGGTAGAACAGTCATACGGGATCGTGTTTGATGCATTGTTTTGATTGTGAGGTGGGAAGGGTTGATTGTAGACTTTTAGTTTCACATTAGGTTTGGATGCATTCTGACCTTCAACTTCAATTTTCCCATCCTCAATGAGATCTTGCACAAAGTGTCTAAGCTTCATGCATTTCTTGGTATCATGTCCCTTGATACGATGATAATCACAATATTCGTTATCTCTATACCAAATAGGTTTAGGTTGATTCTCTTCAAAAGGTCGAGTATTTGGATAGATTATCATTCCTTGATCTGTAAGTTGTTTAAAGATCACATCTAGAGGTTATGCCAAAGCTGTGAGTTGTCATAGTTGTCGATTGTCATTATTATTGTTGTTGTTGTTATTGTTGTTGTAATTTTTGTGAGGAAACAAGAACAATTGATTGCATGGTTGTTGATTGTTGTTCTGATTGTGATTCTGATTGTTGTTCTGATTCTAATTATTCTGGTTTTGATTTTGATTTTGATTGTTGTTGCGATTGTGATTTTGATTCTGATTGTTATTATGATTGTTTTGATTGTTATTGTTGGATGGTTGAACATTTTGAACATGCTTGGCATCAGTCACTCCATCATTGACTCCAAAAGTGATGAAGGTATCTTTCTAGGGTATTCAACCAAAAGTAATGCTTATAAGTGTCTTAACAAGACATTTAACAAGATCATTGAAAGTGCAAATGTAAAGATAGATGAATTTGTAGAAAAGAATGATAAGGAAAGAAGAAGAGAACCAGAGGACTACAATAGGTTTGTTTATACTAAAGAACCTGACACTCTACCCGAGCAACAGTGTATCACTCCTAAGCAATAGAACATTGCACCCGAGCAATTGGCTGCAATTATCAAAAATCAGGATAATACTCAAGATGATGTACCAAGTGATGGAGATTACAACAAAGGTCAAGAAGATGATTAGAATGATGGATAAAGAGTTGAACTGAAAATTTCCAAGTATGTCAAAAGACATCATCCACACAATCAAATCATAGGAGACAAGAAGGATAGAATGAGAACAAGAAGTAAGTCACTAAACACTAGATGTTTACTTTGTGATTTTGAGCCTAAATTTGTTAATACTGCACTTGAGAATGAAGAATGGGTCAGTGCTATGAATGAAGAAATAGAACAGATTGAGAAGAACAGTACATGGATACTAGTACTGATACCTGATGACAAGAATTTCATCGGTACCAAATGGATATTTAGAAACAAGATGAATGAGAATGGAAAAGTCACAAGAAAAAAAGAAAGGTTAGTATGCAAGGGGTATGCACAAGAAGAAGGTATTGATTATGGAGAAACCTTTGAACACATTGCTAGACTAGAAGGAGTTAGAATCTTACTTTCTTATGCTGCATTCAAAGGATTCAAGGTATACTAGATGGATGTCAAATCTGCATTCCTAAATGGAATACTGGAAGAAGTGGTATACATGAACAACAAGAAGGGTTTGTTGATCCAGACAAGAGGAACATGGTATGCAGACTACATAAAGCATTGCATGGATTGAAACAAGCACCTAGATCCTGGTATGAAAGAATTCATGTTAGGAATAGTCCCAAGAGATAACTGAGAGGGGGGAGGTGAATCAATTATCTACAAGATTCAATTCTTTTTCAATTAAGTATAGAATAACTTTAAATATAAACTCAACAAGATATCACAGAATTGAACAACAATTTTGGTCACGGTGAAACCAAAATAGGTAAAAACCCCGGTGGGAATTAGCACCAACAAATAACTGTACTAGTTTATAATGATCCTTGTTAGAAGATCTTGCAACCCTATTAAGAGTTGTTATTTACAATGCAATAAGTACAAAGACCTAGTCAAAGGTCAGACCCTGTTAGGAGTCTTTTACAGATAACCCTATTAGGGGTGAGGACACACTGTCCAAGAGCTCACTGCTCAAATGATGAAGGCTACGACCTTCTAAAAAATAGATATACACTATATCTAATAATGAACTGTTAAGTAGACCTGTTGTCTTGATCAGTTCCAGTGAATTGTAGTCTTCTTTTGTTTCTTCACATAGATCTTCAATTGTATAACATTATGCTCTACTCTGTCTTTTCTTTTTCACTTCATTTTTGACACTTGGCAATTTCATTTGAACTATTATATATATCTTATTCAATGATAAGGTCATAACAGATTTAGGAAACACTTCAGAAACTTCCTTTTTAGCTTAAGTAATCACGCAATCAAAGTTAGGACCGCGCAACTCAAACTGAATGGATGCAACGCTTCGCAAAGTTTGCTTCACCAAATTAACTCCAACATCATTATTATGTTAAAAAAAGTTTGGCACCTTTTTATAATCATCATTAAATCATAACTAAACATGAATACAAACACGCATATCTCAAAGATAGGTGCAACTCAAGAAACAATGTAATTACGTCGGCTCTTCACAGATAATCTCCAGAATTTTTAACTGCCATAACTGATTAAAATAACTCAACTGAAACTTTATATCTGACTTGGTGTGAATGCACATAGCATCTAGAACATGTATACACCATGGAAATAAACATGCATAGCTCCAAAACATCTGTACTGATAATTTCATATAGGACACCATTGTATATTATATGTTTTTGTCAATGACAAACATACAATCAACTATTTGCACAAAAGAAAATCTCCAACAATCTCCCCCTTTGACATTGATGGAAACATATGATACCATCAACTCAAAGTGTCTTCCTTCTTTTTACAATCTTCTTAATATCCTCATCAAAGGTTCTTCTTCACTATTGCTGATCCTTTGACTGTGTTTTTTATTTTCATGACTATATACTCCCCCAGAGTATATGCTCCCCTTACTATATACTCCCCTTTGAAATCAATGGAAAAGGGTGCCAAACACCATTAAGAATAGGTACTACTCTAGAATTAGAGTAGTCAACCATTCACCAGTCACTAAGGATTGATGTTCTTTCTGCAAATTCTAATCAAACTCAAGAAAGGGAATTGCTCCCAGCTTCTCCCTGAGATACTCAAAAGTATCTTTTGATAAAGGCTTTGTAAAAATATCTGCTAATCATTCTTTAGTGCTCACATAATCCAACTTTACTTCTTTGTCTGTAAATTTTTCTCTTAGAAAATGATATTTGATCTCAATGTGTTTTGTCTTTGCATGCATCACAGGGTTCTTTGACATATTGATAGTGCTAGTGTTATCACAGTGAATAACAATAGGATAGTCAATATGAATACCAAAGTCTTTAATCATCTGTTTGATCCAAACAATTGTAGAACAATTCAATGCTACTGCAACATACTCACCTTCTGCTGTCGACTAAGAGGTACAGTTCTGCTTCTTTCTTGTCTAAGTAACCAACCTGTCTCCAAGAAATATTGCTCCTCCTGAGGTACTCATCCTATCATCAAGACAACCTACCCAATATGCATCTGTATACACACGAAGTTGTACATTCTCTGAGTTAGGATACTATAAACCATAGTCTATAGTTCCCTTTAAGTATCTGAATATTATTTTTATTTCCATTAAGTGGTTTTGTTTTGGTTCAGCTACAAATCTTCCAAAAATGCCAACTGCATTAGAAATATGAGGTCTAGATTGAGTAAGATATATGAGTTTTCCAATCATAGACTTGTATAGAGTTTTGTCAACTGCTATGAAATCATCATCTTTAGAAAGCTTTCTTACTATTATCATGCGGGTGCTTACTGGTTTTCAATCTTCCATTTTGAAAGTTTTTAATATCTCCTTCACATACTTAGATTGATTTATAAATATGCCTTTGTCTATTTGTTTTACATTCAATCCCAAAAAATATTTGATAGGTCCAATCATGCTCATTTCAAACTCATTTTGCATCTCTTTGGAAAATTCTTCACTAAGCTTGTCATTAACTCCAAAGATAATGTCATCAAAAAAGATAGCAACAAGTAATAGTCCATCAGGTGTCTCTCTTATGAATAAGTTGCAATTTGTTGTCCCCTTTTTGAATCCAATCTTGGTCAAGTAACCATCAAGTCTCTCATACAAAGCTCTTGGTGCATGTTTAAGGACATAAAGTGCTTTCTTTAGTATGCATACCATGTCTGGTTTGTCTGATAGATTAAATCCTTAAGGCTATTCTATGTAAACTTCTTCCTTAAAGTCACCGTTTAGAAAAGATGACTTGACATCCATCTAATATACTTTAAAGTTCTTGAATGTTGCATAAGCCAAAAACAACTTGATAGCTTCCAGTATTCTCACAGGGGAAAATGTGTCAGTGTAGTCTATTCCTTCTCTCTGCGCATATCCTTTATATACTAGTCTTGCTTTGTTTCTTACCAATGTGCCTTCTTCATTCATCTTATTCCTGAATATCCACTTTGTTCCAATCACATTTTTGTCACAAGGTCTAGGGACTAGTTCCCATGTGTCATTATTTATTATTTGATCCAATTCTTCTTGCATAGCACTTTGCCAATCTGAATCATTGCACACATCTTCAACACTTAAGGGTTCAATCTGTGAAAGTAGGCATACCTCTTCATCAATGGTTGAACCTTTTTCTCTGGATCTTCTCAAGATTTTATCACTCTAATCTCCAATGATGTCTTCCTTAGAGTGGTATTTGGATGTTTATTTTGAGTTTTTAGGAGTGACACTCTCATCTGTAATATGTGATTCTTCTTGACTTGTTTCAGGATTGTTACATGAAACATCAATACAATCAAATATTTCTTCAATAATTGTGTCTTTATTGATAGGTCTGGGTTCATCTTCAATCATGGGAGCACATTCATAGTATATTTCTTGAATCATAAACTTCTCATCAATCTTTACATGAGTACTTTCAATGGTCTTCTTCAATCTTACATTAAAACATATATAGGATTTTCTTTTAGTAGAGTAACCAAGAAAAATACCGTCATCGCTTCTAGCATCAAACTTTCCAATACTATCATCTCTCTTGATGTAGAACTTGCTTCCAAAGATTCTGAAGTATTTTACAGTAGGTACATTACCAAACCAAAGTTCATAAGGTGTCTTATCTACGCCTGGCCATAATTGAATTCTATTGATAGTATAGACAGTTGCATTGGCCGCATCTCTCCAATAGGTATGGGAAACCTTTCCTTCAATCATGATAGTCTGTAGTGTGTCAAGTATTATCCTATTCCTTCTTTCTGTAATCCCATTCTACTGAGGGGTTCTAGGTGCACTTAACTATCTTTTGATTCCATGTTCATCACAGTTATCATAAAACGGGTCAGAGGTGAATTCTCCTCCTCTATCTGATCTCAGACATTTTATCTTTAATCCAAAATCATTTTCAACCTTGGCTATGAATACTTTGCACTTCTGAAAAGCTTCAGATTTGTCTTTTAAGAATGCAACCCACATCATCCTTGAGAAATCATCAACAAACAAAATAAAATACCTTTCTCCATAGTATGATCTTGTTTGAGTAGGTCCACATAGGTCTGTATGTATCAGATCTAATTTGTTCTCTGTAGAGTTCTGTTTACTCCTGAATGAGGTCCTCACATTCTTCCCCATCACACACTCCTTGTACATAGTATCAATTGGTCTTGCAATACTTGGAAGGTCTCTTACTGCCTTTAAATTACTTATCTTTACTATGTTTTCAAAATTGATATGACAAAGTCTCTTGTGCCATAGCCAACTGTCATCCACTTTTGCAACAAAACAAATTACTTCAGAGTTAAGCTGAAAGACATTACCTTTGGTCTTTGAGCCTGATGCAATCATGTCTCCTTCTTTATTCTTGATAATACAACTATTGTTCTTGAATTCTAACTGATATCCTTTATCTAGCAGTTGTCCAACACTTAGTATGTTATGATGCAAGCCATCAACATAAAGAACATCATCTATCTTTTTCTTTCCATCTAAGGTGATAGATCCTCTGCCTATCATAGGTTTGGGAGTGTTATCTCCAAATCTGACCATGCCACCTTTGTATTTATCTAGATGTACAAATATATCTTTGTCACCTATCATGTGATGTGAACACCCGCTGTCTATGATCCAATCTGTTCTGATGTCTTCTTTGGAAACTAATGCTAACTCTTGTGCTTCTTTCTCATCTTCAATGTCCATCTCCTCAAGCATTTTATCAATGTCTTTAATGGTAACAAATCCAATTTCATCTTCTCCTGAGTCATCATCAGTTACACCATCTTCAGCATGATAGCATTCCTTAGTGTATTTTGGCTTGTAATCTGATCTGAACTTCTTGACTCTTGTGGGACTCTTGGATGCAAAGTAGCCAACCTGGTTGCATGAAAAACATTTGACTCATAGCTGTCCTTCATATTTCCCTTTACCTTTTATTTCCTTTTTAGCAATCATAGCAATGATTTCTTCTAGTTAAGTATCTAGCTCTTCCTTCTCATTAGAGCTGCTTAAAGATTTCTTACCATGGACTGAGGATTTGAAATTTGTTTCCATTTTAGGCTCTGTCTTTAATCTTGATATCTCAAATACAGATATTTTTCTGATCAAAGTATCTCTCTTGAAGTTTTTTGAAAATTGCATAGTCTCATCTAGGATATTGATCTTTCTCTCATAGTTTTCTGTCAATGTGGTCATCAGTTTGTTCATTATATCATCTTCTGAAATTTCTCCACCATTGTTCCTAATACCTGATACTGCTTCATTAATCCTTTGATTGTAAGCTCTAATGTTTTCTTCAGGTAGCATCTCTAAATTATTGTATCTTTTCTTCAATGTCTTTCTGTGTGCATTCTTTTCTTGGATGTCTCCTTCAAACATATCTTCTAAGTATTTCCAAATTGAATATGCTTTATCTACCTTCTTGATCTCAAAAAATTCATTGTCAGATAGGGCACTGACTAGGGCTTCCTTGGCAATTGCATTTTGAGTGAATACTTCTTTTTTCTTAATTGTAGAGTCTTCTTCTGCAAGGTCTTTCAAGGTGGGAACGTCAATTGCATGAGTTGAAATCTCATAGATCTCAAATCCAATGCATTGAAGATATGTTATCATTTTGTTCTTCCAGTCAAGATAGTTCTCTCCATCAAACTTAGGACTCTCTTTCCTGAAGTACACCATTTGATCTACCTTAAGTTGTTAAGCTTTCTCTCCAAGGCACTTGGCTCTGATACCAATTGTTAGGAATAGTCACAAGAGATAACTGAGAGGGGGGTGGTGAATCAGTTATCTACAAGATTCAATTCTTTTTCAATTAAGTACATAATAACTTTAAATATATACTCAACAAGATATCACATAATTGAACAACACAATTTTGGTCACAGGGAAAGCCAAAATAGGTAAAAACCTCGGTGGAAATTAGCACCCAAAAAAAACTATACTATTTTATAATGATCCTTGTTAGAAGATCTTGAAACCCTATTAGGAGTTGTTATTTACAATGTAATAAGTATAGAGACCTGGTCAAAGGTCGGACCCTATTAGGAGTCTTTTACAGATAACCCTGTTAGGGGTGAGGACACACTATCCAAGAGCTCACTACTCAAATGATGAAGGCTGCAACCTTCTAAAAAATATATATACACTATATCTGATAATGAACTGTTAAGTAGACATATTGTCTTGATTAGTTCCAGTGAATTGTATTCTTCTTCTGTTTCTTCACATAGATCTTCACTTGTATAACATTCTCCTCTACTCTGTATTTTCTTTTTCACTTCATTTTTGACACTTAGCGATTTCATTTGAACTGCTATATATATTCTTCACTGATAAGGTCATAACGAATGTAGGAAACACTTCAGCAACTTCCTTGTCGGCTTAACTAATCACGCAATGAAAGTTAGGACCGCACAACTCAAACTAAATGGATGCGACTCTTCACAAAGTCGGCTTCACCAAATTAACTCTAATATCATTATTCTATTAAAAAAAGTTTGGCACCATTGTATAATCATCATTAACTCATAACTAATCATGAATACAAATACACATATCCCAAAGATATGCGTAACTCAAGAAATAATGTAATTACACTAGCTCTTCATAGATAATCTCTAGAAATGGTAACTACCATAACTGATTAACATAACTCAACTGAAACTTCATATCTGACTTGGTGTGAATGCGCATAGCATCTAGAACATGTATACATCATGGAAATAAACACACATAGCTCCAAAACATCTGTACTCATAATTGCATATAGGACACCGTTGTATATTATATGTTGTCATCAATGGCAAACATACAATCAACTATTTGCATAGAAGAAAATCTCCAACACTTCACTCCTATCTCATTAGCATTGAATTTGTAAGAACAAGTGAAAATAGAAATTTGTACTTAAAAGAAGATACCGATGGTAATATTTTGATTGCTGAAATATTTGTTGATGATATCATTTTTGGGGGAAATGAAATGTTATGCAAATCCTTTGCTAATGAAATGAGAAAATAATTTGAATGTCTATGTTTGGGGAGATCAAATTCTTTCTTGTTCTACAAATTCTTCAAAAAGATGCAAGAATATATATCACTCAATCCAAATACATCAAGGAAGTGTTGAAGATATTCAAGATGGAGGATTCCAAGCCAGTTGGAACACCTATGGATACAAATGTAAGCTGACAAAAGAAGACAAATCAAATGAGGTATATCAGACCTTGTATAGATCAATGATTGGAAAACTAATGTATGTTGTTCATACTAGACCAGATATAGCACATTCAGTTGGAATAGTTGCAAGATTCTCTGTTTATCCAAAAGAATCACATATGATTGCTATCAAGAGAATTCCAAGATATATGAAGAACACCGAGGACTATGTCTTATGGTATAAAAGAGAAGGTAAATTTGAGCTACAAGTCTATATAGATGTTGATTGGGATGGAAACATTGATGATCGAAAGAGCACAACTAGAAGAGAACTCTTCATGGGTGACAGACTTGTCACATGGATTAGCTGATGACATTAATTTTGCCATTAGTACACTTAGTGAAAAACATTGACAAAGATCACCAGCTGACTACAAGCATTACCGACAGACTACAAGCATTACCGGTAGACTACAAGCATTACCAAAAAACAATGAGCATACTCGATAGAACACAGAGGTCATGAAAAATGCTAAGTATGGAATTGACCGACGAACACTGACAAGTGTTACACCGATGAAGTGAACAGGACATCACTAACGGGTCACTTTCATAACATTGAGATCATCAGCGACGACATAGTTTTGAGAACAAAACAAATGGAATAGAAAAGGCATACTCGATGATCAGTTTAAGAAAGGAACACCGACGGCAAAGAAAACCGACCGTCTGAACCGACAGTCAGTTAGAGAACCCACAAAAAGTGGGTTTGAGTTTTACACGTCAGATAAAGCAATGTAATTCTATTTATAGAGTTTTAATTTTTTTTAAATTATAACTTGAGGGTCAAGAAAGATTTATGTAAATGTTTTAAAGCATCCTAACGGATCTAAAACATATCTAACTAAAGATCAAGGTCAAGTTGTAAACCTTGGATCTAGAGTTAACTTTTGAAGCATGAATCGAGAATTGAGCCAAAATCTAGTAGAAATAGATGTTCAAATCAATGTGAATAAATAAAAATTCATTATTGTTGATAGCCACGAAGAGCATCTAAGGAGAAGAAGGAAGAATTCATGCAAAGTTCAGAAACAGATCACATCAGTTATCAAGAACATGCAGAGGCTACCGACGAGCAAATAAAGGTATTATTCAATCATGGAAGGATGATTACTTATATGTATGAAGCTTAATAGGATCTATTATCAACAATTAGATATTACACACATCATCAGATCAAAGACTTATGTAGTTGAATTCTAACAAGTGCATCACATCAAAAATCCTTTTGTAGAAGGTGGAATTAACTGTTCTTTACTAAATCTCTTAACAGAGTGCACACTTAATAGTGTTGCTAAAGCTTCAAATGAAGTAGATCTTAACAGGTCTCCACTGTAATACTCCTAACAGGGTAGGTCATTAGAAGTGACCAAATTGTAAAACCTTAACCGGACCCTTCTTATCTATAGATAGTGAAGTCTTGTGGGTAACAATCCCCACCACAGCTTTTATTTCCTAACAGGAGTTTTCTGTGATATCATATCTTGTGTTATGTGTTATCTATTTTCATGAATGTTTCTGTTATGGTTACATACTAAAGAACTTATGATATGATTGCATATACATAAAGAAAGATGAA
>MU227555.1:110014-136516 GCA_018584345.1 Thuja plicata
CTCTCTCTTGAAAAGCTTAAAGACTTGAGAGAAAAGATCAGAGCAATGGACAAGTTCAGACTAGACATGACTATTGAGAATGAGCAGTTACAGATGCAAATAAACTATGAGCAGTATAAGGAGGCGAAAATAAAAATGAGAAAATTTCTTGATGAAAGAAAGATTATATCAACCAGACTAAATGATAAAGACTACAAAGAATTGGAAATACTAGATTACTTTGAAATAGTGGAATCATCAATGAGTAAAGCTTCAGACGCATCAGTTAAAGAAATTACAAGTATACAAGAGATCAATCTACATCTAATAGATCAAATCAAGATGCTGCAAATTGGTCAAGAGACTCAAATGGGGAAAATGATTGATGTCATGAATGATGCAAGAAAAGATGAAAATGAAAGAACTCTAGCCATTGATGATAGGAGGAAAATTGCAGAGAAACTACAAGAGAAAGAATCAGAGATTCTAAGACTCACTGAGCATCACCATGAAGTTACCAACCAGATAATTCTTATGAGTCAAGAAGCAAACACATTAAATACATAACTCATTGAAATAATATAGATCATAGGTGAGCTAAGAGAAGAGAACAAAAAATTGAAGCATGAAATCAAAGTCCATAATCAACACAACAAATTAATTAAAAAGGCTAAGGATAGCAACAAAAGGATGGATGATTTTCTTGATGGACAAAAGAGAGTCAATAACTACACAGGATTAGGGTGCAATGAGAATGGTGAATCTTCTAATCAACCAGATTAGAGGAATGCTTTCACAAACCCAAGATCCAAGAAGCTGTCATGCAATCACTGTGGAAAACCAGGCCACACCTCAAACATTTGCAGAAGCAAAATGAAAGGTATTTCTCAAGCATAATCTACTTTTATTGGTAATTTTTATAAATGTCAAAAGAAAGGACACACAGTACATGAGTGCAAATCCAAAGACAAAAACCTATATGGACAAGTAATATCCTACATGCAAGATGAATGGGCATACACATAAGGAATGGTGGGAAAAGAACAACAAGGCATGGACACTAAGGGAAATTGATAAAAGCTACAAACCAACCAGAGTAGGTAACTCATATGTTTAGGACTATAAGACATGGATAAACTGCACAACATGTGGAAGGTATGGTCATATTGCTGACAACTGTATGAGAAAGTGGGCTAGAAGGTCAAGAGGTTGGACCAATCCAGGTATAACATGTTTACATTGTCATAAGGTTGGACATGTGATAAAAGATTGCAAAGATCAACTGACAGACACAAGTACACATCCCAATGGAAATACCATTGATGACATCAAAAGAATGAGAAACAAGATATGGGTAAAAGCCACAAACATTGAAGGTGCTGGAACAAGCAATGCAAATGGTGACACCTCATCCAATGGATTTGGTGACATCACTACATCCAACTAGATTGCACAAGTAAGTATGGAACTGCATTATGACAAGTTACATTATACATCGGTTCCATCACACATAGTTCATATTGTAATATTAGCATGAATAAAGATGTAATATATTGTTATTTACTAAACTATTGAAAAGCAACCATTGGTTATTGGGCACAATTTGCATCGGTGAACACACATAGAAAAGTTAGCACTACTTACTAGAATGTATCGGTCATTACACAAGCTAAGTTTAAACCGACGGATATCGGTGAATGTTGAATCAACAAAAGCTGTCTTCACAACCTCACCGACAATCATCGGTGAAGTCTCGAAAACCACTAGCAACCCCGATGCTTTGCACAGACACCAAAGATATTATGAATGTCTCTATTGACAAAATCAGCCTTCATATACCGATGAGTTGGTAAGCATTAATGACAACATAGGGCGCAAAAAGGTTATAAAAGCCTGACGAGTAAACTCATTTTTGCACCCACGATTTTTGAGTAGAGCAGAGCAGACCAGAATGATTTAAGAGAAATTTGGAAAGTGAGCCAACAGAAATCAATTTGACATGAAGCATTCACATTCACAGAAAATCACTGAGAATCTGTAAGTAATAACACTCACCGACCGCACTATTTTAGTTACGATAAGCCCTAAATTTGTGCAAACAAGATGGCATCAAATTCTAGAGTTGAGAAAATTAAGGATGATAAGAAGAAATCCTTCAAGCTTATCAGCAGAGGAACATGTGCTGAACCTAAATACAAGTTACATCCTAAAATAGATTCACAACCTGACGATTCCAGAGCATTCTCCTGAATCCCACCTAGGGTTTTACTGGTAGAGGATGTAAGGTCCTATATTCACTGTAAGATCTCAGAAATAGATGATATAGACCTAGATAATGCCTATAGGGCACTATGTGATGATGCTGGAAATCTCAAAGAAGAGCACAAACACTTAGAAGTAAAGGGACTCACAAATGCACTGCATTTTCCCAAGGTCTTCAAAACAGAATGGATAAAGATTATTCTTAGCAGAGTTCACAACAAGACTCTATGGCTAAACAAGCCAAAGGAAATAATAAAGGATGTTATTCACATGGTTACTAGTTATCCTACAACCGATAAACCACAGGCTCACAAGCACCCATCTCTAGCAGAAGTGGAAAAATTGACTGGTGCTAAATCAGATAAAAGAGCACTAAAGGTCAACACCATTACCGACGTAGAGTTGAAGTTTGGAGCATGTGTTGTTGGATATAAGATCTTCCAAGAAAGTCGAATGAACATCATATCTAGTACTGCTATGAGAACAACATATAAGATTATCAAACAGGGGAAGAAGATGGATCTGGCAGAGATCCTGTTACATCAATTTGAGGAGAACATGTGCACAATAAGGTCTTCAAGGACAAACACTTGTAAGTTTGGTTCCCTCATAATGTGCATATTCTTTTACTTTGAAGAATACTTTCCTTCCATTGGAAAATTTGCATGGGACACAAACAGACCCATAACCATTCAGATAGGTGAATTCATAGAATCACTAGGAACAAATTTTGATAATTTTATACATGAGTATTTCAAAACCATTAAGGAAATGCTACAAGCCAGAACTAGAATTCCTGAAAGTCTGATAGAGGAACACCGAGAAGTGATATGTCTCATGGTAGATATTGATTTCACATACATCCAAGTAGTAATACAAAGAAAATCATGGCTTTCAAAATTGGATTATGAAATCAAAACATGATTAGCCAATGAGTGCATTAAGGCATTGTTAAATGAGCCAGTAGACAACAAGCAACTAAGATTTGGTACCTATGAAGAGGCCAAAAAAAAGATTAAAACAAATCTTGTTATCATGAAGGCTATAAAATAGTCAAAAAGAATGGTGAATAATTTGAAAAAGAAATTGAATATATCTTCTGAAGGAGAAGAATAAAGAGAAGGTGAAGAGGAACAAGAGGGTAAGGAGGAAATCACCGAGGACCAGCTTCCCATCGGTGATACAATAGAGAAAAATGAATCAGAGATAGAGAAGTTTGATTCACCACCTCCTCCTCCACTTAAGAAATCAAGAACAAGGAGTCAAACAAAAAAGGATGCAACTCCTTCTCCCATGGTAAAAGGAAAGGTGTACAAGAGGAAACCTGACACACCAAAGGAAAAACAACCAGTCAGGGCACCAGCCAAAAGATAAAATTTGTTCAGACAAATGAGGACTTAGAGGACTCAGCTATGGATGAACCTGACACTATAAAACAAGCAAAGGAAAAAGGAAAGGTTACATCACCCACTAAAGACATTGATGAAATATGTAAGTATATTTTTGAAGCTGCATCTCTTGGACATCCTAAGATTAGGAAATGGTTAAGATGGGCTTCTGTAGAATAGAATAAGAATGAAGATGTACTTATTGCTAAGATGTGCAGACACTATTATATCCCACTACAATTCACTACACGTGATGTTCCACAAGAACTATTAGTTAGAATATCTTCTAGATTCACTTTTGCACTTCATGAGGAGAAAAGTATAAGAGAACAAGTATTGGTTTCTCTTTTACCTCCTGAATCAAAAAAAGAAGAAATCAATGAAATCATGAAGAAACATGAGAAAAGTTTCTCACCCAAGTTAAGATCTTATAAATTCCTTGAAGAGAAGCTTATAGAGCTAGAACAAGAAACACATAATATATGGAGTAAGATACTCAACCCTGATGAGGAGAGCAGTTATGAGAAGGAATCTATCACTAAAATAGATAACTCAATAGCTGAGTTAGATAGTGAAGAAGTCCAAATAATAGGCCAGAAATAGATTGATATTATAGATGAAGAATAGCCTAAAGACAGTGAGGAAAATCAAGTACCAACAAGCCCCATCCACATCATCTTATAGGATGAAGAAGTTAGCAAAGAAGAGTTAACGATAAAAGGTAACTTAGATGATGATATAAATGATGAATCGTGGTTAGACAACATTTTCAATGACACCACAGGACAAGACCCTGCAGAAGAAGTTCAAAAAGATGAAGACATAAATGTTGCAAAGGGAAATACTGACGGACAAGATACAACTATTGACACTGCAACAGTCAATACACCGACAAACATGAATATATTAATAGATGCTATTGATATTTAGTCAAGTCAGGATAAATCATCTAAGAAAGATGATAATATACCCAAGGATATGGGTACCGATGAAAACAAAGATGCATCCAACACTCACAAGGATACAGATACATAAATGAAGGATGCAACCAACAACCAGCAAGAAGTGTCAAAAGATCAAAACAAAGAGACAGATAACAAAACTGATGATACATTAAGAAAGGTTGAAGAAAAAGATAAAAGTGAAGGAGTCAAGTAGGATGAAGGTATAAAACTTAAAGAAGATACATCTGTTGATACACCCAAACCAAATGAGGAGACGTCTTCACCAAACCAGCTGGTGGACTCAGAACAGACATAAAAGGATGCCTCATCTTCTCGACCCTCACCTACCAAGTCAACCCAATCTCATGCTTTATAGATGGTAGTACATCAATCTGTCACCCAGCCAAAGAAGAAGAAGAAAATAGTAAAGAAAGACATCTTGGCTGTTATACTTGATGAAGTAATAGAAGTTCCAAATTGGGATATTACCACTTTGGATAGTGATAAACTTGAAGAGTTTGGAGTGTTATGTCAAAGAAAAGCCATTCAAAATAAAATGATACAAGAACACAGGGAAACAATGGCACTTGACAAGGCAAGAGATATTCTCCAACAACTTGTTCCTGAGGTAAAACTTGAAGCAAATGCTACAGTTAAGGAACAAATTGTTGTTCTTACCGATGCCATCATAGAGCAAAATATAGATGCAGAACAAGCTATGGAAGAACAAGAAGAACAGAAGTATCAATACAAATTAATTGATAAAATCAACCAAGAAGTGGCATTGAACAAGGTAAAGCTCTCTGAACTAATTGATCAATTAGAGCCAATGATTGCTAAAGCAATTACCTTAGTTCAAAAGATGTGCACGCTTGAAAATTATACAAAAGACAATAGTGACAAGCTAGCAGAGATAGATTCCAATGTCACAACAAGTGCACAAAGCCTAACCTCATAGGTAGACAGTATAAAGGCACATCATGACAAGGTCATAGAGGCTAACAGGCTAAGGCAAGAAATATGGGATGCTGAAACTCAACTAAGAGGTGAGATTACAGAACTATAGGCACACATTTTGCCTAATCTTACTATTCTACAGTAGCACATTTCTGATGCAAGAAACCTTATTGCAACCCCTGAGATGTCTGTAGTAGATGACATCTATGATATACATGTACGGATATCACTGGAGCACATGGCTCTAGAAATGCTAAAGGAGAAATGAGAAAAGATGATGGAGGAGATCAAGTCCTCACATTCCCACCTTTTTGACAAGTTGTAAGTACCTTTGCCTTTAGAATCAAAAAAGGAGGAAAGGAAATGTATATTGTATGTACAAAAGAAACAAACATAGATAAATTTATGTACATATATATATCAAAAAGAAAATTACATAAGGATATGTATATATACTTGCACTTACCGACATATACATAGGGGGAGTCATTAATATGACTAAGGAAGGAGTATACACAGGTGTACATACTAATACACTTAGTATGTTTCACATATCATATTTTTGATACTAATGTCAAAGGGGGAGATTGATGACGTTAATTTTGCCATTAGTACACTTAGTGAAAAACATTGGAAGAGATCACCGGAAGACTACAAGCATCACCGGAAGACTACAAGCATTACCGGCAGACTACAAGCATTACCGACTAACATCGAGCATACCCGACATAACACAGAGGTCATGAAAAATGCTAAGTATGGAATTGACTGACGAAAACTAACAAGTGTTGCACCGATGAAGTGAACAGGACATCACCAACGCGTCACTTTCATAACATTGAGATCATCACCGACGACACAGTTTTGAGAACAAAACTGACGGAACAGAAAAGGCATACCCGACGATCAGTTCAAGAAAGGAACACTGACAACAAAGAAAACTGACCGTCAGAACCAATAGTCAGTTAGAGAACCCGCAAAAAGTGGATCTGAGTTTTACATGTTAGATAAAGCAATGTAATTCTATTTATAGAGTTTTAATTTGTTTTAAATTATAACTTGAGGGTCAAGCAAACTCTATGTAAATGTTTTAAAGCATCCTAACGGATCTAAAAAAAATCTAACTAAAGATCAAGGTCAAGTTGTAAACCTTGGATCTAGAGTTAACTTGTGAAGCATGAATCAAGAATTGAGCCAAAATCTAGTATAAATAGATGTTCAAATCAATTGTGAATAAATAAAAATTCATTGTTGTTGATAGCCATGATGAGCATCTAAGGAGTAGAAGGCAGAATTCATGCAAAGTTCAGAAACATATCACATCAGTTATCAAGAACACACATAGGCTACCGACGAGTAGATAAAGGTATTATTCAATCATGGAAGGATGATTACTTATATGCATGAAGCTTAATAGGATATGTTATCAGCAATTAGAGATTGCATACATCATCAGATCACAGACTTATGTAGTTGCATTCTAACAAGTGCATCACATCTAAAATCCTTTTGTAGAAGGTGGACTTCACCGTTCTTTACTAAATCTCTTAACAGAGTGCACACTTAATAGTGTTGCTAAAGCTTCAAACAAAGTAGATCTTAACAGGTCTCCACTGTAATACTCCTAACAGGGTAGGTCATCAGAAGTGACCAAATTGTAAAGCCTTAATCAACCCCTTCTTATATGCAGATAGTGAAGTCTTGTGGGTAACAATCCCCACCACAGTTTTTACTTCCTAACAATATTTTTCTGCAATATCATATCTTGTGTTATGTGTTATCTATTTTCATGAATGTTTCTGTTATGGTTACATACTAAAGAACTTATGATATAATTGCATATACATAAAGAAAGATGAACAGTTAGATAAGATAATTTACAAACTGATGATTAAGGGTTAATGGGCTAACCAAGAAATTTTTTTGAAGAACTGATTCACCCCTCCCCTCTTAGTACATCATTCCAATATAATTCAAACATTAGCAAGAAGAAAGGATGCATCTCTCAGTCTGCTGTAGAAGAAGAGTATGTGGATGCTGCTGCAAATTGCTCCAATATTGCATGGATCAAACAGTTGCTGGAAGGTATGAATATGAAGATCCTTGAACCAGTGATTATATATTGTGATAATGCTAGTGCAATTAACATTTCTAAGAATCCAGTCATGCATGCTAAGACTAAGCATATTGCTATCAAGTATCACTATTTAAGAGAACAACTGCAAGCAAAAGAGGTGATACTAGAATATGTTTAATCAAAGGAACAATTAGTTGATATATTCACCAAACCATTAGTGAAAGATACATTTGTGTACTTGAAACATAAACTAGGGGTACAACCCTTGTCTATCAGTTAGTAAGCTGACTAGGAAGCTGCATCAACCTGCACACAATTAGAAGATCATTCATGTTGATGCAAGCACCGATATGGACAAAAAAAAATACATCTGTACATAACAAGGTACAAATATGCACCAAACATGAGAGACAATGTATTGCTGATGGATAGGGAAATTCAAGGAGTATATTATAAAATGGGAATGGAAGATGATATAGAAGAAGATTGTTTTGAATTGTTGTCAAAGGGAGGAAGATTCTTATTGTAATAAGGGAGAGAGATTCTCATTATCATAAGGGAGAGATGATCTCATTATCAGGAAGAGATTATATCATTATTCATGAAGACAAGTTCCTAAGAATCAAAAGGAAGAGTTAATCAATATCCAAAGGGAGAGATTGATTACATATGAAATATCCATCTAAGGGAGAGAATACATCTAAGGGAGACATTTTTGTCAAAGGAAAAAAGAGATTATCAAGAAGAGGAACAGTCAAGGCAGAGCACATATTAGAACATAGATAGAAGTTGCTACATATATCCAGTGAAGGGATTAAATATTGAAGAAGCCCACTCTGCAAGAAAAAATCTAAGCTATTTGATCTTATTGAGAGCCAGACATTTGTAATAGTTACAATAGGAAAGACTAATGAACTTCAAACTGTTATATTTCATATTGTATTAGTAATAATATAGTATGATAATGTAGTGTGTTTCCATCAATGCCAAAGGGAGAGATTGATGACATGTAACTGATTGAATGTTTGAAGATGTTAAGTTGATCACTAAATTGCAAAAAGATAATGCAAGACATTAAATCAGTTAATGTATTGTATTGTCATTGATGTCAACTTGATATAATCTAATCGCTTATAATCAAAGTTTCAAAGACTTCAGAGAATCAGAGAGAGAATGATTATGCTTTCAGTAATGCATAAAAGACAAACATTCACTAAGTGACTTCAAACACCAACAGCTAGTTGAACCTGACGGATAGAGATAACCGAAAGTTAAGTCATAGTGATGCCCGAGAAAATAAATAGATGAGCATTACCAACGAGAAAAATCAAAAGCATTACCGATGGCCAGAATTACAGTGTTAACCAATGAGTAGAAATTTGCAGTGAAGCTCGAAGGACAGACAACCCCGATGGACAGACAACACTGATGGAGAAGCCCAAGGAGAACTAAAGTGTTGGCCGAAGCTATCAAAAAGTTAAAACAGGTCAAAGTTAACTGAAGTTCAGAAATGACAAAATACTTAGCTAGCAGAGATAAAGATACACTTAACTGGTTGTTGATATTGTTTTAATCGACAAGTTAAAGCTAGAGATAAGTAAAAGATTTAAAGTTGTTTTATCCAATTGGCAAGAGATTTCTACGAGAGAAAACAAGAGTTATTCTTTAAATCAAGATTTTCTAAGATTGTGAGTCACGCCAAGAACCAGAAAATCAAGAAGAGAGAAACGGTGATATCATGTCTATAAAGAGATAACTTAATTCATTATGAATTAAGGGGAGTGAATGAAAAAGAAGATGTTGAAGAGAAACTGATGAAGAACAACTTCATACAGTCCTGATCAATCAAGCTGAGGAAAGAGCTAAAGATTTTTGCAAACACCGAGCAATAGAGCACAGCATCACCGAGTAGAAAAGGTTGAGAAAAGGTATTGAAAATATATATTGATCAGAATGGTTTAATGAGCTTACAATAGATCTGAAAATCTGCAAGTATAAGTTGTATATGTGAACCGGTCATTTACTGTTTCAGTTTAACCATTGTTCAGAAAGTCTCTTAACTGAGCAGTATTTAAAAATCCTTTCTATATTGAGATACATCTGAAGGAGTATCAAAAAGTTTGATCATGAAGATAGCATGAGATGCTAGATACTATTTGACAAACTACACTGGGTTTGGTCATAAAAGGTAGCATAGAGATGCCCTATGTCAAGTGACAAACTAATCTTTTAAATCCTCTAACAAGGTCACACCTAACAGTGTATTTGTAACCTTTAACATGGTTGGCTCTTGACCGAGCTCAATTTAGAAGAGTGAAAATTTTGGGTTACCATTCCCAAGTGGTTTTTCCCTTAACAGGGTTTCCACATTAAAAATCAATGTGTCAATGTGTTTATGAGTCATTACTTTAGTGTTTTGCATTACACATAGCTAATATGGATTGATTGGTATACACTAAGAAATTTACTATTTTTTGGTAAATGAAAGATTTCTATTCGGTAAACATTAAAAATAAGGTCTAACAGAGCACTCCAAGTAGCAGTTATTTGATATGATTATTTGAAGGCATACATCTTGTAAGATTGAAGATAACTAGAGGCTTAATATTGTGGTACTAAGTTTTTGGGTTGATTAATTGGAATATTTTTGAGGCCACTGATTCACCCTCCCCCCCGCCTCTCAGTTATTTCTAACATGTCCAACTGTAGATCCATTAGATAGGTTTCCATCCTTAAACTCCAAAATGCATAGTAGGATCCATCAAACAGTGGTGCCTCATTTAAAGAAACGCCTTTTTAATTTTTTGTCTATATAATATCGAATCTACCTCAAGCTATTAAACTTATCCAAGGAACATGACTCTGATACCAATTATTAAACACAATATAAACTTAAAAATAGATAAATTAGTATATGCCAATTTTAATTATAAAATCAATGTAACAATAAAACCATTACCACATTTCACATTATCATTAAAATAACTATACAAGTGATAAAAATGATCACATATCAACACAAGAGAATACCAAATTTATGTGGAACCCCAACATTGAAAATCCATAGTGAGAAAAGTTGCTTTATGAAGGGTGATCCCACAATAGTGGGTTACACTTTTTTGCCTAAACGGACATTGAAGTCTACATTTTGACAAAAAATTTCAAATTCAGATGCATATTGGCATTAAAATGTTTGAAATCGAAAGATGAAGTAAACTAGAGTCTTTTAGGATTTTCTGTCTAGATTGTAAATATATTTTTTGCTATTTTTTAAATTAATTTGAATGGTTTTTTTTTCTCCCACAAAAACTGCTATGTTGCTGAAAACGTCATTTTCAAAAAGTTAAATTGACTTCATAGAGCATAACATTTTTTTCTAAAATAGATATCAATGCAATTCTTTTGAATTTGGTTTTCTAACATCCATATAGAGGGCATGCAATTTTATGATATTATCATGATTATTTCATATTTTATGAACGTTTAAAGTAGAGTAAACCATAATTTTGACTTACCTTAACTACATAGCTTATAACTTGTTGTGTAATTATCAAAATTCAAAAAAAAAAAAAGTAGACTCAAAGCCGGAGAGCGTGCTGTTATTTTTAATTTTTTTTTTCTTTTTTTCTACTATTTTTTGTTGAACGTCAAAGTTGGAGGTTTATTTTAGATAAAAGACTACATTCGATGCACGTCAAAAAACATAGACCTAATTAATTCAAAAAATTTCAAATCTATATTTGTTAGAAAGCTCATTCTGAGTACTTATGCTGTGCAAAAGGACGTTTCCCTATTCATCCATTTGAGGCCCGCGATTGAGCTCCGAAGCCATGAAAACTATAGATTTTTGTTAGCCTCTGCAAATGACCTCTAATTAGAGGGTTTCAATAGAAACTATTCAATTTCGATCGAAACTACTTTCTATCGAAAGTAATTTCATGATTTGACTACTTTTTGGCACTTTTGAAAGTAATTTAGTACTTTCGATTGAAAGTAACTTACGATCGAAAGTACTACTTTTTGGTACTTTCGATCGTAAGTTACTCACTTACAATCGAAAGTATTTGTCAATTCCAATCGAAAGTAAGTTTTAATTTTTCTTTGGTCGCACTTTTCAGGGTGAATTCCTTCCTCCGAAAAAGTGTAACCCACTATTGTGGGTTCACCCTGAAATTACAATGATTTTGTAGGCACCAACCTATGGTAATTTCAACCTAGGATGGGGATATCAATCCCCAATTTGATTTGTAGGAACCAAACTCTAAGAAACACCAATCCCCTAATCTAAAGAGTTGAGCACGAACTCCAATAATGATCAATTTTTTTACCAAACATAAAGATCTATATGTGATGTTGTACCATCCTAAATTATAAGCACATACAATTAGATTCTCAATAAGGCCCCATTTTAGTTTTCTCAATATTTCATGTCCATTATATTTGATCCAGACTCACACCGCCTACATTTTTGGCTTTCTTTCCACCTTCTTGACTTCCCAATCAAATTTCATCCTCTTTTGGTCAGAAAAGGTCGCCCATGCCAAGAAGAGGTCACTCACGCAGACCTCTTCTCAGGAAGAGGTCTCCCATGTTGACCTCTTCTCAAGAAGAGGTCACCCATGCCGACCACTTCTTGCCCATGCTGACCTCTTCCCTAATTTTTTCCCCAAAATTTGAATTCGGGGCCTATCTCATTGGTTTAGTGGGATTTCTACATTCTCGAGCCTCCTTCAATTTTTGAGCTCCAAAATTTTGAGAGAGGTATAAAAGAAAACAACTAATCCTCATTTGGACATAAGACAAGTTGAAATTCAAGTGCTCTCCTACAATTTCACATCCAAGCATTCTCAAGCAAGTTTTCAAGCATCCATATCACCTTTGAAGGCAATGTTCTCCATTGTAGAAAGCTTCTCTTTCATGATGGCTAAGTAGAGGAGACCTCAATCAAGAAATAATATCCTTTGTTCATTTAGATTCATACATCCATCCATTCTTAAAGGCAAGATTCAATCAAGCATAACAATATTGAAGATCTTTGAGGAGTATTCAAAGATCTATGCATTTGTGAAGGGCATCCTTGATTCTTCTCTACATTCCAAGGTTCAAAGAATAAATAGAACTACATTCAAACAACATACAAGCATCGTCATAGGTATTATGATCTCAATATCCATTTATGAAGGTATGCATTTAGAAAGTAGATCTAATATTTACTTTACATTTACAAGATTTCCTTTCATGCAATTTCATTTCTATTTCAAGGTCACTTCATCAACCGAGGTTTGACTAAGGAAAACCCTTTTGTACCCAACATTTTCCTCATTATCTATGTACAGGAACATGTGATATTCACACCATCTCATACCCATAAAGTTTAGGAGATGACAAGTAGTTTGCAATCGAGTTCAAGCAAAAGAGCGAGGAATAGGACACCCTAGGAAACCTCTTCCCTAGGATAGGTCACCCCAGGTGACTTATTCCCCTTGAAACTACATCAAACTAAAATATCATGTCAGTAGTGTTAGATCTAGTTTCTATTTTTGGTACACGTACATAATTGTTTTTTTTTTTTTTTTATAGATTGTATATTCTGCAGCTTGTCATTTTGGTCTATTTTGTCTTCTATCTTGCATTACTCAATCATATCTCCCTCTTAAATTCTTACCATTAAATAAAACAAAGGATCATTGCACTCACTTAGCACTTAAGTCTTACTTGAGCCTAGTGTGTCATCTCCCTTCCACTGCAATAAAAAATTGGTTAGGTGTTGCACATTAGGGAATCACTCTAGAACCCCTTAGTGTTTGCCTAACCAACCTTTCTTTACTATACATATGCATATGATTTTTAAAAAAAAAATGTAAGATGACTACTAGACATTCTGTAATGAAGTAACAAATATTGTATAACAAAGTAAAGGGAGCACTCTAATTGCCACTAATAGTTGCTTTCTTTATAATATGACTACTTTTTATATTGAGATTGTATTTTTCATTTACAATTATATAGTTTTAATTATGTAGCATTTATGTCTACTTCAAAGGAAGGAATACTAATGAATTCATTGAATCTAACTTTTCCAATAGTTCAACCAATAAATGCTTAGAATTAAAAATTTCAAACAACTATTATAAGTCTATAATTTCTTTTTTATTTACTGATTCAAAAAAGGTCATTTATCTTTCTTTTTATTGGTTCATGTTAGAGATAGTCATTGCAAAAATTAATTATTCTTTATTGTCATTTTTTATATAAAAATTACCTATATCTAATAATTGATCAATTTAATTTTTTAATTGTTTATAGTACTCTGTTCAATTTTCATATATTTAAAATTTGTAAAATATACATTTGTTAATATATAAAATAAATAGACACAAATATTTAAAAACTTTGTATAGCAATTTTTATTAATTATACTTAATTTACTTTAATAATTATTTTTACGTCAAAAGGTTTATTAGAATCTATAGTTGTAAATTATAAAGAAGGGAGCTCCATGATACAAATAATTTTTGATGATCCTTTTTTTAAAAATTCTATGTAATTCCTTAAATGCAATTTAAAATCTGTTCAAACCTACTTGTAGAAAAAGACATTCAAGTAGACCAAAATAATTAAAAACAAGATTTAAAAAAAATCTATGTTTCATTATTGCTACACATCATTGAAGGAAAGAAAGAACGCATCATTTACATAACTTATGTGACTAATATAGAACATTCTTAGTTTCTACGAACATTAATTTTGGTGATGCACACTTTATCCTCGTATTGGAGGGATCTTGGTTTACAGAGTCTACCAAGTCTATCATGGCTCTTCGACATGTTATATGAGGAATTATAATCACAATCCTTACCCCACATACATACGCAACCAGACTGTTGTTTTTCTTTACTGTGGTCATAAATCGTATGTTTTACAGTCTCTCCTACTAATATGAAAATTCAACCTCCAATTTAATAAACATTGTTAGGCCAAATGTCTTCTATATATTATCTTTTTCTACCTTAGTAATGTCCCTGATAAGGCTACTAACAAAGATGATGGTTGGATAATATTGTGAATTTGAACACGATTAAAATTAAATCATTTTCTTACAAAGGTGAAAAACAGACCACTAGATTTCAGTGATCACGCATCGATTTATAAGATTTCTAATGCCAAATACACAAATAAAATTCTGTAAATCAGATATCAAATGAAACCCATCTAAGATTTAGATTAAACTCGAAGGATTGTAAGACTAGAAGAGTCCTCTCCTCTTCAATGTGTCCTTGTGATTCTAGCTGTATATGCAAAGATAAGGCCTTACCCTAAGAACCCTGGTTTAAAGAAGAAACTAGTTTAGAGTATACATTAAATACAAACTGTATACTCTTCAGCGTTTGCAGAAACCATATTTAGAGGCCGTGTCCATAAGGGCCTGTTTAAGCGTATCAGGCTCTAATATCCCTTGCACCTCTTTTGTCTGCAGGCAATTCCAAAGTGTTAAAAAGAAGCCCATTTATTATTTCATATACTAAAACTTCCCATATGCATTAAATTATATTTTTTTTACATTATTAGTACCTTTCCGATAACAGTATTGATTATGTGGCCATCAAAGCAGGTGGCATTAGAATTCTGAACCTCCAGCAATTGAACGGATTCGATTGCCTTGGCCAGGTGTACCAATACACGGGGCTCCTTTTTGCAGTATATCCGAATGTGAAATGTTCTTTCCTCTATCTTAAAAATATCAATCTGTAATAAATACAGGCAAAAATGAAAATAGGTTGAGATATTTAATCTTCTGAATAAAAAACCAACAAGCAAACTAGTTTTGGAAAATGCTTAGGTACCTGGAGGGTTGGAAAACGTTTTTCAGCAGCCAAATTGGTTTTGAGAATGTGACAGTTGACATCTTGTGATTGGTCATTGTAATCATCCACGTCAACAGTTGCAGATGTCAAGGACGAAGAATTAGAAGAGCATTCATTGTTGGAGTGAAGGGCAGCAATCTCAGCCTCAACATCTCTTGCTTGTCTTTGCAAGTCTTGAATATACTTAATTGCGTCCGCTACAATAGAGGCCTTGTCCATCTGCTTGAAGAGAGATTATATTATATTGAAGCTATGTCCATAAAAACATTATCAAACATTAATGAACTTGATATGTAACTAAGAGCCCAAACTTAATGGCGCTCTATATTCTAATCCAATTTTAATACAACTTTCTCCTGATTCAGACAGCCACCCAGTTTATAAAGTCCTACAAGTAACTCATTTTCAACTTGGGTGCTCTCTATTCTATTCCAATTTTGATACAACTTCCTCCTGGCTCAAAAAGCCAACCAGCTTACCCTACAGTAACTCATTTCCAACTTGGGTGTTCTATACACTAGTCCAATTTTTATACAACTTTCTCTTGGCTCAGAAAACCGATCAGCTTAAAGAGTCCTAAAGTAACACATTTCCAACTTCTAAATGAACGATGCAAGTCTTTTCTTGGGCTTGTTTTCCAAGGCTTTGACAGAAAATTTATCTAAAAAGTTACCAACTGTTCAATCAAATTGCACATAGCCTAATCCTGACCTAGTCAGACACAACTTCACCTAAATGACACTGCTGGACATGGGTCCCATTTTAACCACTCTATCCAAACTTTCCAGACTTGCATCTAGGCGCCTTCTCAATGCTTTATGATAAAGAATGAAGAGAACTAATCAAGTTTGTGCCTGCCAATACACTGAGCATGATGTGTATAGACCACCATCAAAGATATGCCTGACATTCAATATAAGTATTCAGATTTTCCAATCATAATAGTTTTTTTGAATTGTCAGAATGAAAGTATTAAATTATCTTTAATTATTGGATCCATCTTTGTAAGGTGTTTTATTTAGATATTTTAAATTAATAAAAAAATTCAATCCCTTTTGATGAAAAACCTAAACAGTACGAATTAGCTAATTAAACTCAACTTATGCTATTTGAAAAATGCTTACAAAATAAAGCATGAAAGATAAATATTTTTTAATTCAGGTTTGTTCAATTAAGAAAAATCTCAAAGATAAAAAAGTGTGGCAACTAGCCACTAATTTCGCATATTAAACTAAGGTGATTATAAATGTTTTATGTCCATGATATGACTGCCTGACATTCATAATTAATTGAAGTTATTAGTCTAATTGACAAGCATACTGTTTGCTTTCAGAAAACACAGAGAACTGAGTTATTTAGGTAGTTCAGTTTCTGTATTGAATAGCAACTGCATTGAATAAGTCTTCGCGCCCGATGCAAAGTTAGATGAAGAGACCAAAACTACCTATTTTGCAACCCACGTACGAAAGACAATAACAATAAAGTTTGGATACATTTCTTTTATATAGTTTTATCAGGATGTATGATATTACTAAATAATTATCAAAATTTATATTTTAAGGCATTAAGTTTTCACAGTCCACAACGTTATTGTTTGAAGGTTTTTATTAATTTTCACAGTTTGAAGGTTTTTATTAATTTTCACAGTCCACAACGTTATTGTTTGAAGGTTTTTATTAACTGTATAAATTTTTTGAATCAATATTTCAATTCTATCATCAAAATAATAGGCAAGAAAAGAGAGATAATAGATTATAGAGTATGATCTGAAACCTTAATAAAAAGCCTTCAATGAATATCAAAACTAATAGGGTTAATTGAAACCATATATGACCTAAAAATTAAGTCCAGCTGTGAAATTGAAGGAACTTAAAACAACTCCAATATTATATACAAAATTTGTTTGAATGATGGTCAAATTCAAAGTGTATACATATACAAGTCTGGTAGTAAAAAGGAATGAGTGTTATATTTGTTCTTGTCAAGCACTAAAATGGGTCCACATAAACAGACTCCAGATTACTTAGTAATACCATCGCATTATTTTGTCTAAAGAATGATGAGTGGCTGGTCTTACTAACAAAGAAAATTCCATCCTTCACTGTGAGGTTATTAGTCATAAACATTGTAGAATGCAAGAATTTGTTTTTCAATCGAAGACTGAAAGTTTAGTGACCACAGCTATAATATCTACCCACTATGACCCTGACCAACAACCTTGAATTGTGCCCTTTCTTGAACAAATTCAATACGTACCCATTACATTAGTACAATGGTTACTAAAACAGTATAAATACTACTGTCCCATTGCCCAAGTTTGCCCTAATATCTAGGAGAAAGGAAAAAAAAACTTGAGGTGTTACCTTAGTGATGTAGGGAACAAGGGAGCGCAAGGCATAAAGCCTTTCATTGAGCTTCCTCCGTCTCTTCCTTTCCGAGACCAGATTTTTCGCGGCCGCCAAGCGCCCTCCATCCCACGATTTGGCGTCTCTTCCTTCTAGAAGATCGCTGTCATCAGAAAAGCAGTCCTCCTGTTTGTTGACAACCTTACTGCCCTCCGAATTAACGGCTCTTCCATCAAGTCCAGCCCACAGAAACCCTTGTCCGTTGGCCGTTTCCACAAGATTATCGTTGCTTGTCTCGGAAGCTTCGACACAGTTTCCAAGAGGAGGGATAGAATGGAATTGGTCTGCTGTAAAACCCAAAGCTTGATCAACACAGAATTTCAGATCATTATTCGCTGATGCGGCGTTTGAAGAAGAATTCCACACCTTCTGAGAAGCGCCGCTGCCTTCAATAATACTCTGCAAATCCTCCAACGGTATTGAGCTCAGATAACCAAACGAATCCATTTTCAGTTTTCTCTACAGGATTTCTCCCAACTTGGTGACAAGTATACCAACATTGGGAAGAAAAAAAAACCCCGAATGTGGCTGTGCCAGTTGTCAAGCTTTCAAGAAAACGATCTGATCTAGAAATTGTATCTAGAATTTGTATATGGTGATGCTGATTTGATTTGATTGCCTCTTTTGGGGCTCACATGTCATCGTGATTTTCGTGGTCAATTTCTTTAGTCATGGGCAGCCTCTATTGGAACAGTTAAAGTATGACGCCCACTGCAAATTTTATTTCTTCTTTACTCTCTCTCCTCATTTTCCTCATTTTTTCTACCGTTGCAATTGCTTTCGAACAAAATTGGGTTCCCACTTGTCCGTGTCAACGGTCACATCCATTCTTACAGACTATAATTACAACCTTTGGATAATTATTTAGGCTTATTGCTTGTTTTATTAAAGATACTATTTCAGTTTGGTGGGTTCGCTTTTGGCTGTGGTGGTCAAAGTGCTAGCTAACATCCTTCAAGTGGAAATAAATAAATGATTTTGATCATGAAGACCAAACCTTCCACCATATTGTGGCATTTTTATTTTAAGTTATATTAAAGATTTTTCTTAGAGTTTTGATTTATTTAGTTTGTGATGAATGATTTTTTATTGTTTTTGTTGGAAGTTAGAGAACTTTTTTGGCTAAGGACTAGGAGCAAGACTTGATCAATAGTGGCTCAATTTCATTAGAAAAATCAAGAGTCTATTAACTAAAAGTTTTGATTAAGTTTTAATGGGAAAGGGCCCATACCCATCTACAATCTAACAACGTCAAAAAAGTAACATCAAGCCAGTGGGCAAGTGGAAAGGGCAAAACTCACTAGAAGTGAGACCACCAAAAGACACTAAGGAACAAACCCCTACAAAAGAGAAAGCTTTTGAACGGAGCTAGAACCGAAGGGAAAATGGATCTCGACACCACAGTGGTTACATTTTAGAATAGAGGGGTTTAGGAAGGAACTCTAAACTATCATCCAATAAGACTTCCAATAAGAGTCCATTGATTAAAGGTTTTTTTACTAAAAGGAATGGTTAAATTTTGGTGGTATATATACAAATTATGATCACTAAGTGTGATTCGTAATGTTGATATAAAAATGTATACAATTAAATTCAAAAGTATTCTATTAATGTTATAGAGTGAGAAACTTAATACTTAAAATTTCATTAAAGTATCAAAGAATATAGAATACAACTAAATAGTTGAATTCGAGTACATTATAGATAAATAGTCAAATAGAAGAGTACAATAATTTTATTAAATTTATTAGTCGAATACCATGCATATATCTCTAGTACCAAAAGCTTTAACAAATATTAGTCTAATGCAAGCACAAAATAACTATGTCAATGAGGTAGAAACAATACATAATCATTTTCTTAATTAACATTTCAAGAAGAATATCACACTAATCAAGTCTACGAGAAAGAATTTAGTATTCCAATGTATAAATAAGACCTACAAAAGAAAAAATAGGATGAGTGAGGAACAAAAATGAAAGGAAACACAAAAGGAGAAATGACACACATATACATTGAGAAAAAAACTTTTTGGAGCACTTTGATCTCCAAGAACACACATTTAAAGTATTATTCAACAAAATCAATAGCTATAATACATTAATATAGTATATTCATGAAAGTTTGAATGAGAATAAAATTCCTCCTCAACCAATAAAAGAATGACAACATAAATTTACAAAATCACTTATACACATCCTATCCCATATCTCCAACAAATAGACTTAAGGAGACCTAAAATACCACTAATAATAATGCATGAGCCCAAACAAAGTCCTCAAGTATAATTTTATAAACTATAATGCCCCTCATATGTGTGGAGATATGTCAAAATAAAAAATAACTCTTACACAAGAATTTTTGACATCTATTATGCAAGTTGGCATATGTAAGTCCTATCACTTTCCTATGAAAAAATAAAATTACTATCTCATGGCCACTAATAATAGAAGATGGTTCTAAAATTATAATATATTACTCCTTATCAATACCTCATTACAAAAAATGTTTTTTAATCCCTAGGGAAAATAAAATGATTACATATGTCTCTACCTTCACATTGGAGTTTCATTGATTTGTTTTAAATCTTTGTAGAGAAATGCACTATTTACTTATCTAGTGAATAATTAAATTACATAGACACTTCAGATATGAAATTTATGGTTCACACATTCCTAATAGCCTTTCATTTAATATTTGCATTGTGAAAACATAAGGGGATCTAACAAAATAACCTGACTACTAAGGTTATAAACATATTGCATCAACTAACCCTTGTGTGATTGGAATACCATCTAGATAACTTACAACCCCAACAAAGAGACCACCATATCAACTAAAACACTCTCATGATACATCATACCCTAAAACAAAAAGATAAGTGCCCAAAAATAAAAGATCAAAATCAAATCCAAGAATGTAACCTAGAAACATGCATATCATGCCTTAAGCCAAACACACACAATGAAGTCCATTTCATCTTGTAACAATGTCAATAATTGCACACTCTTACACTTTTGTAAGGAAAATTGCATCCATATATATGCAAATTTCCTCATATCCCATATAAAAAATCATTCCCACAAAATGAGAAACAAAATATACTTCGAGAAAACCATAAAAAAAAACCCAACCTCCAAAAGCATCCATCATCCATGTATTATTCGGCAATGTAGCATTAGAATATATCCATAGAAGACTTTGAAACCATAACCATCAACAAGCACTCCATATGAATAAGAATGTTACCACACATCCCATGTCATGCTTCCGACCTCCACAAATACTAAGTTGGCTAACCTCAACAACTACTCTTGTGGTTTCTTTTATAGAAACAAGATTTCAGGAAACCACCAAGTGGTATTACATAAACCATGTGCTAAAATCATTTTCTACTTGGTCCATTGACCCCACATTTAATATTAGGTACTTTATTAATTTACTTTACCCAATATTAAATAATTACTTGATAAAGTATATTTAATACTTGATATAATGTTACAATATTATAATACAACATGAAATGGTCTTGGGAATATTCTAAATGAATCTCTACATATTGCATGTCCATCTAGGTGCATCTAGGTGTGCTATAAATAATAAATAAAATATTACAATTATAAACATTATTATGCAAGGTGTACAACACCTATTGTCCAATATGGAATAGTTAACCAAAAATATGTAATCGCAAATATGAACAAGGGAACAATCCCTCTAGCCACATATATCTTTATAATTTAAAGATTTTCGTGCACTACATTAGGATACATACAACAAGAAACAAACTGACCACCATCTCATACATGAATGTTCTCAACCTCCATCATGCCACTACAACTAGACATCATAAAAGGAAACCCAAAGAGAATGCTACTCAATCTACCACAATGAATCATAAGTCCTACCTCAACTGGTATCCTAAACATAAACACTCAATCCAAAGGTCTCAATATGCATCGATAGCTGTTAATAACCAATATCCATGGCTGAAATAGAACCCATGACAAGTGCTAACACATCTAACTACCCATACTTTCAAGATATACAAAACATATCAAGTGAATCTCATAACATCAACATATTTAGCCCATAATATGCAACCACATGCTCCAAGTGCAATACCTATCAAATGCACACCTACAAACTTTCACTCCATAGATAATGTCAACTTTGAAAATAAGCAATATATCCAAAATACGCACTAATAGCATCACATAGAAAGCATAACCATGACCAGGTAGTATTAAGAAACATCATTAATAATATGCATAACTGCACAAAAAATATTATATTATATTGGCGTTATACCCATGAAAACATCATCAAACATTTATAGACTGAATATATAAATAAGAGCCCAAACTTATTGTTGCTCAGTATTCTAATCCAATTTTTATACAACTTTCACCTTGCTCATAAAGCCAACCAGCTTATAGAGTCTTACTAGTAACTCATTTCCAACTTGGGTGCTCTATATACTAGTCCAATTTTTCTACAACTTTCTCATGGCTCAGAAAGCCACACAGATTGGAGTCCTAAAGTATCCCATTTCCATCTTCTAAATCGACGATACAAGTCCCTTTTGGGGTCTTTTTCCAATGCTTAACAAAACAAATTATCTAAAAGCTACAAACTGTTCAATGAACTTGCAGTTAGCCCAACTCTAGCCAAATTACAAACAACTTCAGCTAAATGACACAAAAACAACCAATCAAATCTGTGCCCGCCATACACTCAATAGTGAGCATAATGTCTATAGACCAGCCATCAAAGATATGTTTGACATTCAATATAAATATAAAGATTTAATCAATCATATATGAGTTTTTCATAATGCCTATTATTTATTCAAACAAATAATTCTTTGGTTTTCAAGTGTTTTCTGTTTTTTTTTTGCAAAAATAGTAGAGCCATTATAGTATATTATATATTTATTTTAAAACTGCTTCAATGGAGCTCCAGGGGAAAAGAAGAAGGGAAGAAAACTCCCCATACTGGCCCAAAAAATTTAGATAACAACAACATATTACAAAGACCTTATAGGTCAAACGATATGAACATGTAGCAAAGACTACTTACATGTTAAACTTTTACATAACCGAAATATCCCAGGCATGTCAGTCACCCACAAAATCAAAACGGATTATCGACATTCAAAACAGACCCATCCTTCAACTACGATCTATGAACCTCCCAATTTACCCTTCCCTTTGGAAGACAATCTCCCTACCTGAGAAGCCCTAGACGATGCAGCCAAAGATGAGCATGTGGATATATGGGAAGAAGGAGTCACCATTCCAGTGTTCTCCACAAATGCCAGCACCACTGACAAGTTGTCAAAAAAAGGAACACATTTGCAACAACCCCGTTCGGAAGAATGTCAATGATTTTCAAGTGTTTTTTTAGAAATATTAAATTTCCTTTAATTATTGAATCTATTTTTGTAAGTTTTTTTTTTAAATTTTAGTTACTTTAAATAATCTAAATATTTAAAAGAAATCTAATAACTTTTGATGAGAGATCCAAACAACATGTCTTCAAATATATATGTTAATTAAACACACTTGTGCTATTGACCATACAAAATCTCAAGATGAATGTATATTTTTATTTAGTTTTCTTTAATTAAAACAAAATTCTCAAGATAAATGTGTGGCAACTAGCTAATGTGCTTTCGCATATTAAACGAAGGTGATTACTGATGCTTTATGTCCATATATGACTGCCTGATGTTCATAGTTATTTAAAATTGAAAGCTATTCGTCTAATTGTCAGGCGTACTGCTTGCTTTCAGAAGACACATGAGACAACTGAGTGATTTTGGCCGTTCAGTTTCTGTATTAAATAGCAACTGCACTTAATAACTTTTCCTGCCCGATGTAGAGTTAACCGTTGAAGACATCAAAATTTTGGTTAAGCTTTAAAGTCAAAAGAATTTAAAGAAAACCAATCACTATATACAAATTTTGTTAGAATCATGGTCAAATTTCAAGGTGTAATACATATACACAAGTCTAGTAAAAAAGAATGGCTGTAAAGTTGGGAATGAGTGTTAAGTTGGTTCTTGTGAAGCACTAAAATGGGTCCACATTAGCATAGACTAAAGATTACTTAGCTATTCCATAGCATAATTTCATACTGTTAAAACCACCAATTCTAGGGCTAAAGAATGATCAATGGCTGGACTTATATTAACAAAGAAGATTCCATCCTTCACAGTGAGGTTGTTAGATGTAAACACTGTAAAATGCAAGAATTTGTTTCTCATTTGAAGACTGAAAAGTTGAGGGACTAGAGTTATACTATCGACCCACTATGACCCTGACCAACAACCTTACAATGTGCCCTTTCTGAACAATTTCAATACCTACACATTACATTATGTAATGGCTACTCTAACAGTGTAAATACTACTGTCCCATTGGCTAATTTTTCCCTAATATCTGTTACCTTACTGTTATTTCCACAAGATTATCGTTGTTTGTATCGGAAGACTTTCCAAGAGGAGTGAAAGAATGGAATTGGTCTGCTGTAAATCCCAAAGCTTGAGCAACATAGAATTTCGGATCATTATTTGCTGATGCAGCGTTTGAAGAAGAATTCCCCACCTTCTGCGAAGCGCCGCTACTTTCAATTATACTCTCCAAATCTTGTAGCGTCTAAAGAAGAATTATTATACTTTGAGATAATGAAATGAATCCATTTTAGTTTTCTCTTCAGGATTTCACCCGAATCGGGCAACAAATATACCTACATTGGGAAGCGAAAAATATCCTGAAAGTGGCTGCCGGTTGTCAGGAAAACGAATTGATCTAGAATTTGTATATGTTGATGTTGATTTGAATTTATTACCTCTATTGGGGTGTCAAATGTCATCGTGATTCTCGCGGTCAATTTACTTAGTCATGAGCAGCCTCAATTGGAACAGTGAAAAGTGTGACGCCCACTGCAAATTTTAAATCTTGTTTATTCTCTCTTCATTTTCATCATTTTTTTTTCTGGAGCTGTCTATCCTGATGTAAAACAACCGACTGCTTACCAAAAGTATACATGCCAACATACATAAAACCACATAAAATCATGCATAAAAAATCGCATGCCATGGAAAATGCATTACAGCTGTCATTAAGTTTAACAGATGAGAGAGACGGACGGAGATTAACAGCGTTGGTTCCATAGATAAAAAAGGAGATTGTAGAATAGTGTTTGCCCCCACGGCGTTTTAAAAATAAAATAATAATAATAATATATATATATATATATATATATTAATATTATATAATATAAAATCTTATGAATCATTTTATGGGTGTCACAACAACCAAGTTCCAACTTCTATTAGACTATAATGCTTACATTTTGTTCTTTTATCTAATTGACAATTTATTTATTATTATTATTATTATTATTATTCTAATTGAAAAGGCATTATTCATCAAAAAAAAAAAATTGACAATAAGTTCTATAATTCTTATAATAATAATAACTGGAGATGTGGCAGCTAGTCCTTTAGGCTATGGTTTTTTTTATTTATGGTTATAGTTTTAATGCTAAGACTTTAATGGTGGTTTTCAGCCTCGCGTGACAAGTTTTTAAAATGTTTAAACTCTATACTCTTAACTCGGTGGTTTTTGATACTAAGCATATGTGTTAGTGTTATGGTTTCTTTATTTTATTTTTTGATAGAGGTAGATGACTGTGTTGTTTTGCTTTGACTCGCACTCTAGGTTTGGTTAATATGCTATTAATTCTTCTCTAAAGTGGTGTTTATGTACCTCGGGCCAACACCCTCTTGCTACTGTTTTGATCAAAAACAATAAAATGAAGTAAAACAATATAAATAATATATATTAATTGTTAAATAATTTATAAATGAAATAGAATAATCATTGAATAAATTTAAAAAAATTAAGATTGTTCTAGATTTATTTAAGATATCTATAATAACCTTGTAGTCATTAGATTCAAAATTTGATCCACGATTTGATTCAAATGGGGTTGCAAGTAGAGTGAGCTTAACAATGGAGGAAACTTTGTAGTTAAGCGTGCTCGAGCTAGAGTAGTACAAGGATGGGTGACCTCCCAGGAAGTCTTGGTGATTCACCTCTGTGAGCATCACCTAGATACAATGAGTGCTATGTGTTCCATTCATCCTCATGAGAGATGGGCTCTTGTGAACCACTACTCATAATACATGGGTCAATGAGTTTGACTCAAAAGACTACGCAGTGGAATCCTAAAAGCAATATGACGATTTGACTTGTTGTAGAAAATATCTCCTACTTATCAACAAATGAGTAGTTTTCCATTGATATTTACAACCCAAATCTATTTGTTCACAAGACTTATTTACAGTTGTAGCTATCTCAAATCATAGATTGAATATCACAACCTCCCTCTTTAGGTAGAAGAGGTATGTCCATCTTGATAAGATTCCATTGTAAATATGAAGTTCTGGTATGGAGACTATGGTTATATGGTCTAGAGCTTATGGTTATAGGGTTTAGGGTTTTCGACTTAGAATTTAGGGTTTAGGGGGCAAAGAGGGGGGATAGGGAGAGAAGGGAAAGAGGGAGAAAGTGAGAGGGGAAAAGGAGAGGGAGGGAGGGAGGGAGATGGGGG
>MU227555.1:138617-153185 GCA_018584345.1 Thuja plicata
TCTGTGAATGTTGTATTGTGAATTGATTTTCCTTTTAGCATCTCACAAACTATAATCTACATATGAGTTTTAGGGGATAAATCAAAGTGATATTTGTGTATGTTAGGGGATCTTGTTGATGTTATGTGCAGTTATATGAAGGGAGAGACCATAGTCTATCTATTTCATTACTTCCCCATTACATTTATACATTATCTTTCTCCCCTTTCCCTCAAAGTTGGTAGTTTAGGTGCACCCTGATAGGAATTAAGTCAACCTTCTATGAAGATTCAACCTCACATGCACAAGGTCCCACACTATAAGCTCCGAACCCTAAACTCTAAGAAATAAACCCTCTCTCCCTTTCTAAATGCACTAGCATGAGAATTGCCACCCTTTATCACACACTAGCATTTTTAATAGTGGGCCTTTGATCTTAGTGGTCATATTTATCCATCATCCTCTAATGGTCACAAGTTCATCATTACAACAACTGAATACTTTACCAAATGGGTTGAAGCTATACCCTTAAGCACGATAACTGGAAAACAAATCTCAGTATTTATCATCAACTACATCATTTGTTGCTGCAGTCTTCCCTTGTCAATTGTAACAAACAATGGTAAAAAATTAAGAAAAAGGATGCTACATAACTTTATAAAAAATTTCAAAATCACTCAACATTTTTCCTCCATCTATTACCCTCGGGGAAATGGACATGTAGAGGCCAGAAATAAGAACATCCTCAAGATTTTAATCCTAATGGTCAATGATTCTAGTAGGGATCGGAATGTTCAAATCAATCCGACTTTGTGGGCCTATCAAACAAGTATCAGAACCCCAACGGGAGTTGTGCCTTATTCTTTGGATTATGGTGCTGAAGTATTTCTTCCCGTTGAGGTAGAACTTCCATCCTTGAGAGTATATTTAAAGGGGTTAATCACAGATGATGACTACAAGGTCTCACGGTTACAACACCTCGAACTACTAGCTGAAAGACATCAAGACTCTTTTGAACATTTACAAGGATATACGAAAAGAATGGCAAAAGGCTACAATAAGAAAGTTAAACCTCATGAGTTTCAAGTGGGAGATCTAGTTCTATGAAAAAATACTAAAAATCAATAACACAAAGAAAAGAAGGGCAAGTTTGAGCTTAACTGGTTAGGGCCTTTCATAATCACAAAAATATTTGGATCTGGGGCAAGTATCAATTAGCTACCACAGAAGGAGGCGCACTTCCTGATTCAATCAATACCAATCATCTGAAGCTATTCTATGCCTAAGCTATTGTTAGTAGCCATGTACAGTGGAAAAATTCTTGAAAAAATCCTAAAAAGCATAAAAAGGATCTGAAAAAGTGATTGTCCCAGTGAAAATCTAGCAAACAGGCGCTTGGGTAACATCAAAAAAATCAAAATCGCAAAAATTCAAAAAAAAAGAGAAAGAGAAAAGAACAAAAAAATTGAAAAATAAACAAATCGTGCCTTGGTGAAAACCTGGTAAATAGGCACCTTGGTAGAGAAAATAGCATTCCTACGTGTGGTGAAAACCTTGTAAAGAAGCACCATTTGTTAGCTCGTTGCTCTGTCTATCAAATCTCATATATCTCTTCAGCAAGCACTTTTAAACCTTTGAGCCAGCATAAGCAACAATGCATTCCTAGTTGATTGCTACAACACTTCCCTATATCACCATGGTTTGGAATCCAATCTTATCTCTCTTGTAAACAAACAATTGGCATAGGGTTTAGGACTCAAGATTGGTGGTAGAAGGTTTAGGGTACACAAGGTTGAGGGTCTTTCCTATGTTGATACTTCTCTCTATCTCTATCTCTCCCTTTCCCTCTCCCTCTCTCTTATCTATAATCTATCTAGGTCTCTCCTCTTTCTTTCCCTATCCCTCTATGTCTCCCCCTCTCTTCCCCTCTATCTCTCACCCTCTCTCCTTCTTAATCTCCCCAACCATCCTCACTGCCATATCTCTCTACATTCTCTATGTAAAGATTGATGATACAATTGGTAGAGAGAATATAGTGGTAGGGAGATGGAGGAGACAATGAGTGCAAGTGGAATAAATAGATTGATAAGGAGATGGGGCAGAGAGGGAGAGAGTGAGAGAGTGAGAGAGGGGGTAAGAGAGAGGCGAAAGGGAGCTTCAAAGAAAGAGATGCTACGGTAGGGTGATGGAGGAGAGAGTGAGCGATGGAGAGAGAGGTGGGTAAAAGGTAGAGAAGAGAAATAGGTAGAGAGTGAGAGAGGTTGAAAGAGAGAGGGGGAAAGGGTGAAAAAATTTCAGATTTAGGGCTTAGGGTTGTAGGGTTTAGGGTTTAGAGAGAGGGAGAGGTGGGGAAGAGGGAGAGAAAGGAAAGAGGGAGAGATTGAGAGAGGAGGAAAGAAATAATTGAAAGGTATAAAGGATTTAAGGTTTATGCATTAAGGATTTAGGCTATTCAAAAACAAATTATTAGTTTTCTAATTATTAAAGAAATTTTTAAATGCCCAATAAGGGGAAAATTTGAAAAATTCATGAAGCCTAATAATTTTGAAGGTTGTTTGTCATTATTATTTGTTCATGGGTAACTTAAAAAGGAATATTTGTTAGCTATTTTTGCCATCTTTTAGCCCATCAAAGATAATCAATTTGAGAAAATTCATCATGGGCTAAAAATCATTTAGGGCCAACACGTTTTGTTTCTCAATATTTGTGGCCAACATGTCATGTTTTACCATGCTTTTTGTTGTTTTTCATGGTGGTGGTGGGGTCCATTTCTTGTCTTTTATAAAACAATGATATGGTGGGATAACACATGTGTTTTCCCATTTTTTTCATTTCCTGGGATTTTTTGTCCCACTTTTTAAGATTTTGTGTGAAATGATGAAGGTCAACAGGTCAATTCCATGTCAAAACGGGGTGTGCTAACACGTCGTCTTTTTCCATTTTTTCACTATTTCACAAGGTGATGGCAGGTTCCATTTCTTGTCTTTTGTGAAATAGCGATAAGGTGGGACAAGACGTGTTTTCTTATTTTCGCCATTTCATGGTTTGTTTCCTCCCGCTTATCGGGATGATGTGCAAAATGGAGAAGGTCAATAGGTCACTACCACGATAGCATGGGGTGGGTTAACATGTCGTATTTTCCATTATTTTTATTGTGTCACAAGGTAATGACAAGGTTTATTCCTTGTCTATTATGAAACAACGATAACATGGGACAACATGTGTTTTTTCGGTTTTCACCATTTCGCAGTTTGTTTCATCCCGCTTGTAAGGATTATGTGTGAAATAGAGAAGATCAACGGGTCAATTCCATGTCAACCTAGGATGACTAACACGTCATATTTTCCCAATGATTTCATTGTTTTGCAAAGTGATGGCAAGATCCATTTCGCTTTTCTATTATTTTAGTACAAACATACATATATATATATATATATATATATATGTATCTCACCATTTTGTATTTGCTCCATCGTTCTCATCAGGATTAAGTGTGAAATGGAAAAATATATCGTCATTTCACATTTCCCTCATCTTATTCGTCACAGTTAAGTGCAAAATGGAAAAATATGTCATCATTTCACAAAGATGCCTTTTTGCCCTTGCGCAAGTGCGACATTGGGAAAAATATGACATGTTATCCCACTGCGGAAGATAACATGATGTGTTGTCCCTGATAGAGTTTTGAAAAAGTTGTTTCAATTTCTTTGAAACTGGTAGAAATCCTACCTAGAGTAGCCAGTGAGAGAATAAAATCATCTCTCCCACACACCTACATATTAATCCATTCTGTGAATGTTGTATTGTGAATTGATTTTCCTTTTAGCATCTCACAAACTATAATCTACATATGAGTTTTAGGGGATAAATCAAAGTGATATTTGTGTATGTTAGGGGATCTTGTTGATGTTATGTGCAGTTATATGAAGGGAGAGACCATAGTCTATCTATTTCATTACTTCCCCATTACATTTATACATTATCTTTCTCCCCTTTCCCTCAAAGTTGGTAGTTTAGGTGCACCCTGATAGGAATTAAGTCAACCTTCTATGAAGATTCAACCTCACATGCACAAGGTCCCACACTATAAGCTCCGAACCCTAAACTCTAAGAAATAAACCCTCTCTCCCTTTCTAAATGCACTAGCATGAGAATTGCCACCCTTTATCACACACTAGCATTTTTAATAGTGGGCCTTTGATCTTAGTGGTCATATTTATCCATCATCCTCTAATGGTCACAAGTTCATCATTACAACAACTGAATACTTTACCAAATGGGTTGAAGCTATACCCTTAAGCACGATAACTGGAAAACAAATCTCACTATTTATCCTCAACTACATCATTCGTTTCTATAGTCTTCCCTTGTCAATTGTAACAAACAATGGTAAAAAATTCAAAAAAAGGATGCGACAGAACTTTGTAAAAAATTTCAAATCACTCAACATTTTTCCTCCATCTATTACCCTTGGGGAAATGGACATGTAGAGGCCATAAATAAGAACATCCTCAAGATTTTAATCCTAATGGTCAATGATTCTAGTAGGGATCAGAATGTTCAAATCAATCTGGCTTTGTGGGCCTATCAAACAAGTATCAGAACCCCAACGGGAGCTATGCCTTATTCTTTGGATTATGGTGCTGACGTATTTCTTCTTGTTGAGGTAGAACTTCCATCCTGGAGAGTATATTTAAATGGGTTAATCACAGATGATGACTACAAGGTCTCATGGTTACAACACCTTGAACTACTGGGTGAAAGACATCAAGATTCTTTTGAACATTTACAAGGATATACGAAAAGGATGGCAAAAGGCTACAATAAGAAAGTTAAACCTCGTGAGTTTCAAGTGGGAGATCTAGTTCTACGAGAAAATACTAAAAATCAATAACACAGAGAAAAGGAGGGCAAGTTTGAGCTTAACTGGTTAGGGCCTTTCATAATCACAAAAATATTTGGATCTGGGGAAAGTATCAATTAGCTACCATAGAAGGAGGCGCACTTCCTGATCCAATCAATACCAATCATCTGAAGCTATTCTATGCCTAAGCTACTGTTAGTAGCCATGTACAGTGGAAAAAGTATTGAAAAAATCCTAAAAAGCATAAAAAGGATCTGAAAAAGTGATTGTCCTAGTGAAAACCTAGCAAACAGGCGCTTGGGTAACATCAAAAAAATCAAAATCGCAAAAATGCAAAAAAAAGAGAAAGAGAAAAGAACAAAAAAATTGAAAAACAAAGAAATCATGCCTTGGTGAAAACCTGATAAATAGGCGCCTTGGTAGAGAAAATAGCATTCCTACGAGTGGTGAAAACCTTGTAAAGAAGCACCATTTGTTAGCTTGTTGCTCTGTCTATCAAATCTCATATATCTCTTCTGCAAGCACTTTTTGACCTTCGAGCCAGCATAAGAAAGAATGCATTCCTAGTTGATTGCTACAACACTTCCCTATATCACCATGGTTTGGAATCCAATCTTATCTCTCTTGTAAACAAACAATTTCAGACTACTTCAAAACAATCAATTCACCAATGGTATTTCTCAATACCAACTCAATCAATCCAATCAAAGGTATTTTCACTACCACCCTAACCAATCAATCAACAATATTTCTTCAATACCACCAATACCACCGGCCAAGAAAAGGTATTTCTCAATACCACCAATCAAGTCACATCTCATATCAATAAAGAAAATAGTGTTTCTTCAATACTCATCATGTCATCAACCTGATCATATTGAATATATCAATCAACAACACAAGTACATAAATGATCAGTCCCATCATATGCTTGCATGAATTCTAACTTCTGAGCGACTCTATGATATATCTATTCTAGAGAAACAAGGAAGGAGTTGGGATACTTTTCTTTGAATGAAACTTTGTTCTTTATTAGTTTTTCACTTATCATATCTCCCAAGTGCTTTGATAAAGCTCTAAAGGCTAGAAACACAAGGATGGGGGCATGATATTTTCTTTTGATTTTTTCTTATGATCTACATTGGTTTTTGACAAGGTCTATGATGACAAAGCTATAGCTACATGAAAGGATCTTATTCTGAGACCAAAGAAAACACCTGTGTTAGACTAGATTGCTATCTTTATCGATTGTTGATTATCATATCTTTGGAGATATTCAATGAGTCATTTTACTAGAAGATCGAGGAAGAAATATGATATTTTCTTTGTTTGTTGTGTGTTTTGGACATAATTGATACTCAGGACATCCTGATCGGTTATAACTTGATGCTTGTGTCAAAATGCAATATCAAAACTTAACTCATTAGTATTCATATCTCCAAAATAAAGAAATTATTCATCGTGGTTGTACTAAATCAAACATCTTACACAAGTCATATTCATATTCTCATGGTCACTTAAGCACTAGTGATGATTGTGTGTACTTGTATCTGAGAACGGTGATATTCATACTAACATGATTGCTTGAGTGTCAGTGTTGGTTGTATCAAAATATGGGTCTGCAAAAAGCCCAATGATGAAACAAGCAATAAATGAAAGACATGAAAATGGAAGGTGCATTTGCATTCTAGCGTTGCATTGCATTCTAGGAGTTGCATGGTTTTTTTTAGGAAATGATGATGTGTAAGGTTGTAATCACATACATTTCAAGAGGGAAAAGAAAACTTCAAACATTCAACAAGATATTATTTCTCTTACGATTGCGTATCTTTAGTCACTAAAATAAAAAATCATCATTTGCATAATCATGTTCATTGCATTTCATTTACTATCATTAAAATCCATACATATGCATCCATATCATTAACCTAACATCATATCTATACATAAAAAACATAGAAAAACAAATGCATCCATACATTTTCATCCATAGCACAAGGAAATTAAAGAAGGTGCTTAAAGCATAATCATATCATAAAGCATAAAAGATCAGTAACAAAGATACAATGAAATCAAAGCACGAGAATGTCATCATATATCGAATAATGTCCATGAGATACATCATTCAAATCGATAAAAATGGTGCTAGATCATACTAATTTATCAATACATCATCATGAAAAATGCATATAATGGCTCAAATCAATTATGATTGACTACTTGCCCCATCCCCTGGTGGTCCTCATGGGGGAACATCTGATCTTCTAGGTGCGACACCCTCTGACTATGCTGATGCTCATGAAAATGGTGTAACTCTACTAGTAGGATCTGGTACAACTGAAAAGTATGCTTCCTGGTAATTAGATGCCCTTCTGCACTGCAAGGAGGCACCTCTATGTGCTATATCCAAAGCTCTATCTTTGTCGGCTATCTATGCCTGTAATATAGCTATCCTAGTCTATAACTGACCTCTCTCCCTGCGGAGCTGTGAAATCAATGCTACATCACCTGTACCCTATGTTGGTACACCTGTTGGCCTAGGTCCTGGTACCTATACACCTGTGGGAACTATCTACCCTGTGCTTGAATGTAGAGGTGGAGTACCTATTTGTGATCCAATCTGAACACTTGGATGAATCCATGTGCTAGTAGTCCTTGTCACCCTCACCTGGGGCAGAACCTATATGGATTTAGTAACACGAGTACCAAAATATGGCATCCATGATGAGGATGGTATCTGAATAGAAGGGAATCCATGAGATATCCTCGACATCAGTGCAAGGCCTGTATTTGGAATAACAGTAACCATAGGAGGAACCTATGAAGAAGATGGAACTTGTGAAGAAGAAGGAACCTGTGAATAAGATGGAACCTATGAAGAAGAAGGAACATGTGAAGCAGGAGGAATCTATGCTAAAGAAAGTGCCTGAGTAGCCACTAGCTATGTCAAACCTCTAACTTGAACTCTGACCTGTCTAGGCTGACCACCACGACCCCTACCACCACTCTCACCACTACTGCTAGAGCATCTGTGAGAAGTATCTCAGATATCTCCACCACCTCTATCATCATCACCTCCATCACTAGCCTCATCTACCATCACTAGCACTGCCTCATCAGGAGAGGTCAACCACGGAAATGGATGTTGTGAAAAGTATGCTGAAAAGTCTACAGACATCCTAGCATCTATAATATCAGGACCAAGTTCCCATCGACTAGGCACTGACCGTTGATGATCAATATATGCAATATAATATCTCTGTCTCATGCCCCATTGTGCCTCCTCATCCCGTGTCTGAGCATAAGCTGCCATACCTAGGGGCATCGGTTGTGCCATACCCTACTAGCATAAGACACGTGTCACCATGAATCTCTCAACAATATATGGAGTGCGTCTAATCAGGTAATGCTTAGTACAAACAAAAGGCATCTCTTTCCTATCGCTCCTCCACTCCTCACAATCTAAGTATGGCCGCTAGATCACGGCTATCATAGCTTTAAGTTCTCATCTCCAGTACTCCAAATTTCCTAGGCCAGCAGCACCATATCTCCATCATACATGTATACGTATGTGGCATCTCTCTGACAAGATCTCACTACTATTGGATGTGTGACTAGGATGTGCTCCCACGCCCAAACCTGTAACAATATAATACCAAGAGACATAGATATATCTTGCTGATAAAAGACATGATGAAAATCATGATATAGGTGAGCTAGGAGATAGGTACCCCAGGCTAAATTATGAGGAATATATTAAATCCTCTAGTAATCTGCCCCATCTGGTAGAAAATCCCTGCACACTCCAATTAGGTACAAGGAAGCCGCCAATCAGTCCTGCTAAGACACCTAGCTGTGCGAGACCCTGTCTCTCTATCTAGGCCCAAGTGATATGGTACTCTACAACCAAGGGATACTAAAATACCCTAATAAAAACATCTATATAGGCTCACCCAATTGAATCATACTAGGGAAACTTTGCCATAATAGGTATGTAGAGAATCTTCCATACATCCTATAGTGTCACCATGATCTCGCCAGTAGTAAGGTAAAATGTGTTCTACTCATAATGCCACCTCTCTATCAAAGTAATCAGTAAACCTCATTTTACCCTATACTCAGGCATATCTAACAAAAATCCCAAACCATAGTGGGCAATGTCTCTGTTAGTAATAACTGAGAGGGGGGGGGTGAATCAGTGGCCTCAAAAATTAATCCCCCTTAAAAATTATAACCACAAATAATGTCTGTAGTTATCTTCTGTCCTACAAGATGAATGCCTTGAAATACTTATATCAATTTTCTACTTGACGGATTGCTTTGTAAATCTCTCTTTTGTATGATTACCGATAAGCAGTCAACTATTTACTGAAACACGGTAAATATGCAGAGTATACCGATAAATCCAGAATTGCATATGTGAAATGTAAAATAGTAAATTAATGAAACATAAACACATGACACATGGAAACCATGTGAAGGGAAAAACCACTGAGACCGGTACCCCAAAATTTCACTCTTCTAAAGTGAGCCTTGTTAGGAGCCAACCCTGTTAAAGGTTACAAACACACTATTAGGTGTGACCTTGTTAGAGGATTTAAAAGATAGTTTGTGACCTAGTATTTGGCATCTAATGCTACCATCCTTGATCAGACACTCACTTGGCCTGTCAATAGGTATCGGGCATATCCAATGCTACTTTCATGATCAAACTTTTTGATACTCTTTGGGATGTATCTCAATTGTAGAAGACTTTTAAGTCCTTCTTGGTTAAGAGACTTGATGCTTCAATGGTTAAACTGAAACATTAGTGATCTGTTCATACATACAACTTAATTTGAAATTTTTTAGATCTATTGTAAGTGCATTACCTCTCTGATCAATCTAATCAATTCAATACCTTTTCTCCACACTGTTATGATCTGTGATATTGTTTCACTATTTGTCGATGTCTACAGAATCTAGCTCTTTCTTTAGCTTGTTGATCGGGATTGAATGAAGACTTCCTTCTCCTTCATATTTTATTTATCATCTTCCCTCTTTTCTCTTCACCTCACACACCAATTCGTAATGAATTGGGTTTTTCACTTTATAGACATGATTTACCTTTTCTTCGCTTTCTGGATTCTTGGCGTGATTCACAATTCTTGCCAATTAGATTTAAACCAAACTCCAGTTTTATCTCAAATTGATCTTCTTGCCAACTGGACAAATCAACTTTAAAACAATTACATATCTCCGGCTTTATCTGGATGATTAAAACAATCATAAGTATCAGTTAAGTCTATTTTTAGCTTCTTGACAGCTAAGCATTTTTTCATTTCTGAACTCTCTATTTTTTTGGTCAACACTCTAGTTAGTCATCGATGATAACTAACTGTTCCATGCATGTGAATTCAGTTGTCATCGGGATCTCCTTCCTTGTCATTTTTGTTGGGCAACACTGTGACTTTTCTCGTTGGTAATTATGTGCATTATCTCGTCGGGTAACACTGTGAATTTTTCTCTTTTACTCTGTCCGTCGGCGTGCACTCCATCGGTGTATATAGTCACTTAGTGAATACTTGACTTGTATGCATTGCTGATAGCATAGCCTTTGATTCATTGGTTCTTTGAAGTCTTTAGCAGTATTTCCATGACCATACAGATTATATCAAGTTGACATCAATGACAATACAATACATTAACTAATTTAATGCCTTGCATAATCATCAACTTAACATCTTCAAACATTCAATTAGTTACATGTCATCAATCTCTCCCTTTGGCATCGATGGGAACATACTACCTTATCATTCTATACTATTACTAATACAATATGAAATGTATAGTTTCATCAAGATTTCATAATGTAACTATTACAAATGTCTGGCTTTCGATAAGCTCAAATAGATTTGATTTGATTCTTGCAGCTTTCTGTCTATCTTCAATCCCTTCACTAGATAGATGTAGAATCTTTATTTCTCTGATGTGATGTGTTCTCCTTCTGTGTCAAACTCTCTCCCTTTGACTTTTCTCTGTTCTTTTGAAGTTTCTTGTCAGCAATTCTCTTCCTTTGTATATACTCTCCCTTTCTTGTTATATTTCTAGCCTAATCAGTGTCGGTAAAGACCTTTAGTTAAAATCTACCTTCTCTTCTATACCATAAGCCATATTCCTAGGTATTCTTCAGATATATTAGGATTCTTTTCATAGTAGTCATGTGTGATTCCCTAGGATTAGAAGAAAATCTTGCAACTATTCCTACTGCATGTGCAATATCTGGTCTAGTGTGTACAACATACATGAGTTTTTCAATCATTGATCTGTACAAAGTCTAATTTACCTCTGATGACTTGTCTTCCTTTGTCAGCTTGCATCAAGTTTCCATGGGTGTTCCAACTAGTTTGGACTCTTGCATTTTGAATATTTTCAGTACTTCTTTGATTTATTTGGATTGTGTAATGAAAATACCTTATCTTGTTGCATGATCTGTAGACCAAGAAAGAACTTAATCTCTCCAAACATAGACATCTCAAACTCTTTGCTCATTTCATTTGCAAATGATTTGCATAGAATATCATTGCCTCCAAATATGATGTCATCAACAAATATCTCAGCAATCAAAATGTTAGCATCAGTATCTTCCTTCAAATAAAGATTACTATTTTCACTAGTCCTTACAAATCCAATACTTATAAGATAGGAATGAAGTCTTTCATACCAGGCTTGGGGTACTTGTTTCAATCCATACGAGGCTTTGTGTAGTCTACATACCATGTTCCTCTTGTCTGGATCAACAAACCCTTCTATTTTCTCAATGTATACCTCTTCTTCAAGTATTCCATTCAAGAATGCATACTTGACATCCATTTGGTATACCTTAAAGCCTTTATATGAAGCATAAACAAGTAATATTCTCACTACTTATATCCTAGCAATGGGTACAAAGGTCTCTCCATAGTCAATTCCTTCTTGTGCATACCCCTTTCATACTAGTCTTTCTTTATTTCTAGTGAATTCTCTATTCTTGTTCAGTTTATTCTTGAATATCCATTTTGTACCGATGACATTCTTGTCATCTGGTCTCAGTACAAGTGTCAATGTCTTGTTTTTCTCTACCTGTTCAATCTCCTCATTCATAGCACTTATCCATTCATCGTTATCAAGTGCAACATTGATAGATTTTGGATCATAATCACAAATAAGACATCTTGTATTTAGAGACTTACTTCTGGTTCTCATACCAGCCTTCTTGTCTCCAATGATCTAGTTCTGCGGATGGTTCTTTCTGACATATTTTGCAAGTATAGGTTCAGCTCCTTGTCTATCAACTTGATCATCATTTTGTGGACTTCATTCTATTCTCCATCACTTTGTGCATCATTTTGAGCAATATCCTAATTGTAGGTATTTGCATCCTGATGCTCAGGTGCAATGACCTGTTGCTTGGGAGCTCTACATTATTGGTCGGGTAGAGTGTCAAGTTCCTCATTGTAAGAAAATCTATTGTATTCCTCTAGTTCTTTAGTGCTTTCCTTTTCATTCTTCTTTGCAAATTCATCTATCTTTACATTTGCACTTCCAACAATTTTGTTAGAGGCTTTATTTAGACATTTATAAGCCTTTCTCTAGGTGGAATACCCTAGAAAGATTCCTTCATCACTCTTGGAGTCAATTTTTCCATTTCTATCATCTTTTAAGATATAACATTGACTGCCAAAAATTTTGAAATAACTTACATTGGGTGTGTATCCATACCAAAGCTCATAAGGTGTCTTCTTGGTGTCTTTTAAAAATTGTACTGTTCAATGTGTAAACAATAGTACTGACAACTTCCCTCCATAAGTGTTTGGTGAGGCCTTTCTCTATCATTAGTGTCCTTGCACAATCAACTATGGATCTATTCCTTCTTTCAGCAATTCCATTTTGTTGTGCTGTTCTTGGTGCAGCGACTTGTCTTTTGATTCCATGCTCATTACAAAAGTTAGTGAATTCATCTGAAATAAATTCCCCTCCTCTATCTGATCTTAAGCATTTTAACTCTTTACCACTTTGTTTTTCAACCATTTCTTTGTACCATTTAAACATCTTAAATGCTTCTGATTTATCTTTAAGAAACATGACTGTCATCATTCTAGAGTAAACATCAACAAAGAGAATAAAGTATCTATCTCCATAATAAATCTTTGTCCTCATGGGTCCACATAAATCAGTATGGACTAATTCTAGAATTGCATAAGATGTATGGGTTTTTCTTTTGAAATTAGACTTTGTCATCTTACCTTTTTGACAATTCTTACACATGATGTTGCTAGGCTTAGTCATCATCGGTAAGCCTCTGACATTTCTTTTTTGTTATTTTTATCATGTTGTCAAAGTTCACATGACACAATCTTTTGTGCCCCAACCATATTTCTTCATTTCTAGCCATTAAGCAAGTGGTGTCAGTATCATTCAGGTAGAATAAGTTACCTTTTGTCTGCTCACCGGTACTAATAAGATTTCCTAATTTATTGAAGATCTTTGCCTTCTTATTTTCAAATGCTACTCTGTGACCTGAATTATTCAACTGAGAAACACTCAATAGATTATAATTCAGTCCATTTACCCAATAAGAATTTTCACATTTTATCTGGTTATTCAACATTATGGTTCTTCTACCTTCAACTAGACAAGGTGTATCATTACCCATTCTTACTGAACCACCTTTATAGTATTCAAAAGTCTCAAACTTTTTCTTATCACCGGTCATATGGTGAGTGCAGCCACTATCTATGATCCAGACATCATTTTTAATAACTTTAGATATGAGTGCAATTTATACATACCTTTCTTCTATTGGCAAGTTGACTTCCTGAGGATGCATGACTCATTTTTGTGTTGTCATCATCGAAACAAAGTCATGTTTAGTTTTTGTCATGAAAGACAAAATGACTAAGTATGGAAAATAGGGTAGACAGAGATACTCAGCGATCATCACACCAACACACATGCGAGAGATCGAGTTAGCATATGCGCATTCAAATATATGTTGTATGACACATGTACATGCTACATCCAGACACGTATAGTACGAAACAACAGTATGAAAAAGTTACAGACAGATCAGTAGACCATCAGTCCAGAAGATAGAACATGGGAGCCAACATCTATTTTAATGAGCGTGAATTATTTTGTAATGTAATGGCTAAATACCTTTGGTTATATGTTTTTAATAATTTAATTAGCATTGTAGTAAAAATGCCTGAGCTGACTTGTTTAGAAGCGTTGTATATTTTGTTATAGGGCCGACTAGAGTTTTGTTTTGGGTCGCGCCTATTCGGATATGAACATATAAGTATGTAATGAAAAGATATGTTATAAGTGTCGATTATCATGTAAGAGAAAGATATAGAGGGGCAGTATAATGAAGTCAGTATATGATATAGCTCTTTAAGAGAGTAAGAGCATTCGCGCATACACAGAACTGATCAGACAATAGTGTCATCATAGCAGTTCATTTTGATATAGTGCATATCATCTTTCAGAAGGTTGTAGCCTTCGTCCTATTGGGCAGTGAGTCATATACCTTTAATAGGGTTTTGTAAAAGACTCCTAATAGGGTCAGACCTTTAATCAGGTCATTGTACTCAAATTGTAAAGACTGCTTCTAACAGGGCAAAGGAACTTTAACAGGTTCATTATACCTAGTACAATATTTGTGGGTACTAATTCCCACCGAGGTTTTCCTCTGATCAAGGTTT
>MU227555.1:196217-212368 GCA_018584345.1 Thuja plicata
TTTTATAGGCAACTAGTAGGAAGTTTAAATTATCTTACCCTTACTAGACCTGACATTTCTTATGGTGTAGGCTTAGTTTCTAGATACATGTCTAAACCTCAACAATCACATTTAAAAGTTGCTAAAAAAATCTTAAGGTAAATTAAAGGTACTCCAAACTATGCTTTATTTTATGATGCTAATGCTGATTTTACTCTTAAAGGTTATACTAATTCAGATCTAGGAGGTGACCCCAATGATGGGAGATCCACTAGTGGTTACTTTTTTTTCCTTGGTTCAGGTACCATTTATTGGAAAAGAAAAAAGCAACAATAAGTTTCAGTGTGTTCTACCAAGACTGAATATAAAGGATGTACTACTGCCTCTAAAGAAGCACTATGGCTTTGAAGATTACTTGCAGATTTGGGCTTACCTCAACATGACCCCACACCTTTATACTGTGATAATCAAAGTGCAATTACCTTAGCAAAGAATCTAGTTTATCATGCAAGATCAAAGCACATTGCTCTTCATTATCACTTCATCAGAGAACACATCCAAGACAGACAAGTGTCCCTCTTTTTCTGCATAGGAGAAGATCAAGTTGCAGATATCTTGACAAAGCCTCTTTCTAGAGAGAAATTCCAGATTCATTGTACAAATTTGGTTTAACACACTTTGATTGTAAACCCCCAAGTAATGATTAAAGGGGGGTGTTAGAATTAATCTTTCCTTGGTTTTCATATTTACTAGGATAAACCAAGGTATCCTTTATTATTATTCTTGTAATCTTAGATATTCCTCCTTATGAGGAATCCTACACTTGTCTCACACACTTATGATATGTGGTATTCATAGAAATGGGAGTTATAATGTAACTCCCTCCTCACCTCTCTATTAAAGAGATGGCTCTCTTTCTCTCACACACATTATTAGACACAATTATTCACTTCTTCTTGAATATCATTGTAAGAGCATAGCTCACTCTCTCTCTCTCTCTCTAGGCATTTTTTCCCCATTCATAATATTATCATGGGGGTTTTTTTACGCTTTTCCCCCTTCAAAATCTTGTCTCCTTGCCTTTTTTTTTTTGGTGTATGCACTTGGTTTTGTGTTATTCATGGTATCACTTCTTAAACCTAACTCTTATATTAAACAATTTCCTTGCTCTTCTTTTCATTATTTTTCTAACATAAGGCCTTATCTCGAAAGGTCCCAGTGAAAAAGAATTTCATAAACCTTTGATCGTGAGAGAAATTACTACACAATGTTTGGAATGTTTTAAAATGAATCAAAGGATCACCCTTCATGCCATTATAAGTATCAAGATGAGGAATCTCCATGTAATGTGAGATAACAGCTCGAATAATGTCTAAAAATAAAGGACTAGCAATGTCACATGTAGGAATGTTGAATTTGGATTGGGTTAAGGAAGTAAGTAAATGTTGCAAAGAAGACACAATTTGAGATAGATTTTTGATGGTTGGATCATTAGAATGAATTCTAGGAAAATATTTGTTGGAAGTGTTTGGGACATTTTTTGACATAGAGGGAATGGTGGGATATGAAAAGAGCACACTATGATAAGTGGGCATGTGATAGGGAGAATCCTATCTTGAGTTAGCTAGAATCTACCTTAGGTCCCTTTCTAGACCTACTAAGGGTTTTTTTTCCAACCCTAACCTAGGATGAAACTCTTAGTTTCTTTCTCCTAATTCCCAAGAGCCTCTCTAGCAAAGGTGGATCAATTCTTCCTTGAACCTACTAGAGTAGATTCCACAAAAACATCATATACTGGTGCAGAGCACCTCCCTATTTGATGTTTTTATGTTTTCTAGGGTTGGATTAGGAGGTTGTGTGTGTATTAGAATAAGTTCCAAAAGGTTTGAAGAAATGTTAGTTTAACTTCATGTTTGTAAGGGCCTTAGTGCTCATTAGGTGTTTTGGATCATTTTGGCTTCAAATTGTGAAAAGTTGCCATTTTAGTGCAACATGGGTTAGAGGATAGTCATTTGTGGATACTAATTCCCATCAAGGTTTTCCTATGATCAAGGCTTCCCCATAATCATATCTTTTGTTATGTGTTGTGCTTCATTTTCTATCTATTTGATTCAAGTTTAAAGTTGCTGAATTATAACAAATAGAAAAACATTGATTCAGCCCACCCCCCCTCCCCCCACTCTTAGTATTTCTAACAATTGGTATCAGAGCTCTGGTCCTCTGAAAAAAAGTTTAACCACTAGAGGAGATCATAAATTCAGCAGAAGAAAAATATATGAAAAAGAATCTTGAAGCAGCCCTTGAAGATCTTGACAAATCTAAAAAAGAAAATGAAGAACTAAAACTAAAGGTTGATGGCTCCCAAATGCTTATCAAGAAATTAAGAAAAGATTTGAATGATTGCTCCACAAATGATTTGGGAAAAATGGTCAAAAAGATGAATGAAGAGAACATGTCTTTGAAAGATAAGATTGAAGATCTGAATGAACAACTTACAGATAGCCTAACTACTATTGAAGAAAAGACCAAAGAGAGTAAAAAATTACATGACGAGCTTATGAAAGCAAACATGAAAATCTTGGAGTTGGAAAACATCAAGAAAAAGATAGAATCTGAATTAATAGAAGCAAAAGATAAGATTGATAAAATACACACAAGTTTTGATCTAATTCAATCACAACTTTATGCATAGAAGAAAAAAGGTGATACTACTAGTGTTGGATACAGTGTAGCTCAAATTGAAATCAATTCAATGAAAGAAAGAAAGAAAGCACAAGAGACATCTATTGAAGCAAAGAAAACTGAGAATATTGCAGAGGCTAAAACAAAACCAGCTAAAGATGAACTCAAGCAAGTTAACAGAACTTTTTATGCTTGTAACAAGCATGGAAACTTAGCAGTATATTGTAAAGAGGTAAGAGATTTCAATGGCTATTTTTATTCCTGTAATAAATTTGGTCATAGGGATATTCATTGCAGAACAAGCCAAAGAAATCAGTCATAGCAGAGTCAAAGAAATCTGAATCAACACAATCAGAGAAATCAACCTCAAAGAAACTATCAGAACATTACATGTCAGATATGTAATTACAATGGACACATAGCCAAGCAGTGTAGCATGATAAACAATATCAATAGACCTCCAATCATTTGTCACTCATGTGTCAAAGCTAGACACATCTCAAGGTTCTGTAGATCTAGAACTCAAAAATAAGAGAAGCCTAAAGAATCATTATTTGAAGAATAAGGTGAAGTCAAATTTGTAAAAGCTACAGAAGATTCAGGTAAAATATGGGTTGAAGTAAAGAAAGATAATGATGAGAACAAGGTAGTAGATGTATCCATAGTGGACGCACCTTCTACTTTTGGTTAGGTGACCCTCATGATCTTAGGGGGGGCTATTCCAGCTCTGAACCCTTGTGTGGCTAGTATACTCATCTCTGAGTATGTGCCTATGGATTCATGTATTTGGTGATGAAATGAGGATGTATGCATATATGCATAGTCTGAACTTGGACAAAATAAAAAATTGAAATTCTCTATGTAAACCGCTTTACGACAATGAGCATTAAATTCAATGATCTTTTATATAAGACAGTAAAAGATCTTTAATCCTCACTTTGCATTCGATATTGAGCACTCAAAGAGCACAAGAGATCTTAGCATCAAAGAATCTATAGATAACCATTGGTTGGTTAGCAAGGCGAATCAAAGTTGAAATAGAACCCTAGAGGACACGTCATTTCAAAATTACTAGAAACCCTACTTAAGAAAGTATCAAGTAAGTTATGGCTACTCCTACAGTGTTTGACATCTCTGAGAAGAAGAGATATGTGTTTAAGAAGAATCCATTTAAGTCTATTCTAGATGATGTAGAAGGGGCATTCTCTAAGACTCCACTAGGAGTCGTGCATGTAGAAGATAGTCATGCATACATCTATTGCAAGACGGAAACCGTTGGGGATAACAACATAGAAAATCTTATGGCATCAATGATGAAACCACATTATTCATTCAAGGATGAATATGTGCATCTCACTTATAACCCTATCTTTGAGTATTCAAATGCGCATGAGTTCTATGAACCAGAATGGGTTAAAATCCTACTTAGTAGGATACATGATGATCTATATTGGATTGGTGAAGTTCCTATTTACATCACTATTGATCTTATTCATGAGATGACCAGACTCCCTAAGGTTGGACTAGTTCTTTCCATTGGAAAATATGTAAAGAAACAGGTTGAACAAGCATGCTTATCCAGAAGTGATAGGGACAGGATGACTGTTGATCCTATTAAAGAGGATGATATCAAAATCATTACCATGATACTTGGCTACAAGTTCCAACATGCTAGAAGACTCAATAGTGTATCTACAACAACAGTTCTAGCAGCAATAAGGATGGTGAGAGATAATACACAGTATAATCTTTGTGAGATATTGTGTGGACAACTGATTAAGAACATAAGAGCTATCAAGCATGATAAGATAAAAATATTCAGATTTGGCTCTTTGATTATCTACTTATACTTCCACATTGTTGGTAAAGTCTCTAATCTTTACCTAGATAGGAGAAAACCCACTATGTCTCAGATATCACTAAAGGCTACATCAGAGAGCAGTGTTAAGGATTCTATGGACATGGAGATCAAAACATTCAAGATCAAGATGCAGAAAAGGTTCAGAATACCAGAGAAAATAGTTGATAAGTACAAAGACACCATATGTTTCATGGTGTAAAATGACTGTACTTTCATGGAATTAGTTAATCCAAGAACCAAATGGATTCATCCACTTGGCTATGAAGTTGAAGAACATCTGTTGGAAGGATATGCACAAATTCTTTTTTTTTGTGCCTAAAGATCCAAATGAACCAAGATGGGGCACATATAGAGAGAAGAAAAATCAAGTTGATTCTACCTTATAAGTGTAGATAACAAGAGGAAGGCATCAAGGATTACATCCAATGTCCTTAAAGTTCATGGGGTCACACAAGAAGACCTAGATAAAGCTAGGGAAGCTAAGATTGCAAAAGAACTCAAGCAAACTCCTGCAGAAGTGAAAATAGAAAAATTTGATGACATTCCCAAGAAGAAGAAGAAGAAATATAATAAAGGTACATCTACACCATCAACCACTATTGACTTGGATTCCTCTCCACCATCAGTACCAAGAAAGATGACCAGAAGAAGGAAGCAAGTTCCCACAAGTCACCCATCCTCATGGACAATAAGGAGCAACGTAAAGAACACTCAAGCCCCTCGTGAGGTAAGATTCAGATGTATTCTGATAGTCTTAAGGAATTAGACTGTTAATGAAGGTAGAAAAGACTCTATTAAGAATGTCTATGACAAATACCAAGACATAGATAAATCAAAAATTCATTCTATGATCATCTCTCATATGATCAAGTTTAAGAGGTTGGTATTGGAACTCAAGACACTCATACCAGAAAAAGAATGGAACATACTTGACATATTGAAAAGGAAATCAATTGAAGAGGATGTGAGGATAAGAGGAGAAACATTAGATAGTCTTCTCCCTATTTTCTTACATGATGAGAAAGCTATACTGTTGGATTTGGTAAAACCTCATCTCAGAATCAAAACAAGAACTCTTCATATTATGAACAAAGAGTTGGAACTGGTTGGTGAAGAGACTCAGAAAGCATTTGAGTGAGTATTTCTGGATAGACATATGTATCCATCAATAGAACCTACAAAAAAGGTGACTCCAGTCCCTCCCTATGATAGGTCCACAGGATTCAGTGCCCACAATTTCAATACCTTCTGATACAACCAAAGATTCAGAAGAAACTATTATGATCTATGATGTTAAAATATCCATGACAGCTTCTAACAATGACATGAATAAATTTGAAAAAGCATTTGTCAGTACTAAATATACAAAGAAGGTATGCACATACAATACTTCCTTACAATAAGATGAAGCTCCTCTTAAAGATTCAATAGACTTGAATAATGAGGAAGACAATCAATCTAATGAACCACCTGTTATGGAGATCCCAATAAAAAGTGAGTGTATGGATACTAGTAAAAAAGCTATATTCACTTCATCCATTCAACCATCAACTTCATTGTTGTCAAGTTTGACTCCTGACTCAGCAAGCCTAGATGCATGGGGAGAAGAAGATTTGATCAAGATCGGTGTCTTAGCTATGGAAAAAGCCAAAGAGAAAAAAATTATGAGAAACCCTCTCCTTTTGGAGTCAGTAAACATCTTGAATTACCTAGTACCAACAGATAAGAAAGTGGCTAAAATTCATTTAGTTGATGATGTAGATTGCATCCTAACAAGCTTCAAAGCACACTTCACAAGTCCAGTAGAATCAACAACTAGAACTGCAAAGGAAGAGTATAAAAAGGAAAGATTGAATTAATTGGTAAAGAACTTCTCTTTAGATCTAAATTCATTGAAGATTGGTCAGATTATTCTAAAAGAGTTGGCCTCAAAAGGAAGTAAAGTAATATAAAATTGCATGGACAAAGGCAAACTCACTTCTGAGCACATCAAGAAGATTGAGGAGGCATATATCTTGGTTGATAACATAAGGCAATCAATTGAAACATCATCCCAAGGCATCAATATATGCAACAATATCTATCAAGGGTGGATAGACAAGATTGAAAAATCTAAAATGGAGATCAGTAAGACAAGGATCAGGCAGACTCAACTGAGAAATGCACTTGCGCCCTCCTTAGCTATTTTGAACAAGAACATCAAACATATAGATGCAACCATTTCCACCTATGATCAAGGACCCTACATGGATCTGACAAAAATGGAGAAGCTTACATATGCTTTATGCGCCCATCTTTATACAGTTGATGCATTGAAGACAAACCCATATGAAGATCAAGAATCTTCAGATTGCTTATCCAGATGTGTACATAGAGTAAGTACCTAGATACCTACAATTTTGACACCTTTTTCATTAATGTCAAAGGGGGAGTAATGTATGTATATAAGGAGTATGTTATATAGCCAACGTTATAATATACAGTTTTTGTTGTTAAGTCAAAGTTTAAAAATAACTTGGCCACATTCCTTTTTGGCCATTAATGACAAAGAGGGAGATTGTTGGGAAGTTGAAACTCAAGGTGTCTATGACTTATTTTGTGTTGTCATTATGGAAACAAAGTCATATGGAGTTATGTCAAGTAAAACTTGGAAGATAAAAATGGCTAAGTACAGAAGACAGAACAAAATAAAGATATGCAGTCAATCAGAGCACCAGCGCACGTGCGTAAGATTGAGATAGGATATGTGCGTTCATAATTAATCTCTATGATATGTTATTTAGTGTACCCTATACACACATGGTATGAAATGATAGTATAGATAAGTTAAAGGAAGATTAAGTGCACTAACAGTTTAGAAAACAGAGTATGGAGTCAACCATAGTTTCTTGATTAGCGTATAATATTTTATTTTGTAAAGGCTATGCGCCTAATGTAATAAGTCTGTAATTATGTCTTAATCATTAATTTAATCACGCTTAAGCCAATTTTTTTGGAAGTGTTGTGTATGTTGTTTTTGGGCCAACTAAGGTCTTATTTTTTAGTCGCGTCCATTCAGGCATGTATATATATTAGACATGCATTTTTTTATTATGGTGTCGATGAAAAGGAAGTAGAGAAGATATTCAGAAGATCAATATGAGAAATCTAGTATAAAGTATAAGTCTACAAGATATTAAATCATCAACGCATAAATGGAACTGATCAGACAACAGTGTCATTACAACAGTTCATTTTTGATATAGTGTATATCAGTTATCTGAAGGTTGTAGCCTTCATCTTATTGAGTAGTGAGCTCTGGTAGTGAGCCAACCACCTCTAACAGGGTTTTTGTAAAGACTCCTAATAGGTTCATTGTACTTGAAGTGTAAATACTACTCCTAACAGGGCAAAGGAACTTTAATAGTTTCATTATACTAGTACAATCATTTGTGGGTACTAACTCCCACCAGGGTTTTCCTCTGATCAAGGTTTCCCCGTAATCATATCTTGTGTTATGTGTTATGCTTCATTTTATATCTATTTGATTCAAGTTTATAGTTTTCTGAATTATAAAAAATAGACAAACACTGAATCACCACCCCCCCCTCCTAGTGTTCTAACAAAACATTCAAATTCTCATTCACACTATTATTTGCATGTACAAATAATATTGTAGAGTATGAAACTTTGTTAATAGGATCAATATTGGCTTCAAGACATGGAATTAAATGTCTCAAAGTAATTACAGATTCTAAATTAGTGGTGTCTCAAATTAGATCCAAGTATGCTTCAAAAAATCAAAGATTGAAGCAATATAGAAATGTTGTCAAGGATGAACTGGAGAATTTTGATGCATTCAGTATTAACTGGATGGATAGAAGCCATAACAAAATGGAAGAATTTCTAGAAAATATTTCTTTGAGGCTAGAATATGTTACATTTTCTGGAATATCTAAAATAGAGGTTCAATCTAGGCCTTCAATACTAGATAACATTGAGAGTAGGCAAGTTTTTGATGATGATATGAATATTTTGAGATTTTTGCACTATGAGACAGACTTTGGAGATAAGGAAATGGATTTTAGTGGATATGTGGAAACCTTGGATGGAAGAGATACTATCTTAGGTAAGGAAGTTCTACATTTGAAGTCAAACAAAGTTCCAAAGGGATTGATTGTCCTTGAAAGAGCTTTTGACAACAAAGACAAGACATATTCTGCTAAAAGTGTAAATAAGCCTAAGGATTTGGAGGAGGTGAACGTAGGAACAACTGAGTTCCTAAAAAATTATTTATTGGGAAGAAAATGTCACCCAAGGTGAAAGGGGATCTGACTGACCTCTTGAGGAAATACAAGAAGGTTTCTGCATGGACCTATGATGATCTCAAATCATACAATGAATATTTGTTCCAACATCAGATCCCTTTGAAAGAAGATGCTAATCCTTTCAGACAAAATAAAAGACTTATGAACCCCACATTAAGATCCAAGATGGAGTAGGATCTAATGAAGTTGAAGGATGGAGGGATAATTAAACCTATCAGACATTCTTCCTGGCTTTCAAACTTAGTTCCTGTTAGAAAAAAGAATGGAGACATTAGGTTCTATGTGGATTTTAGGAATTTAAATGTGTCTTCCCTCAAAGATAACTATGCTCAAGCCCTAATATGAAAAACATTTTGCAGAGGTTTACTGGCTGTGAGTTGATGTCCATGATGGATGGTTTCTCTTATTATAACCAGATAATGGTTAAAGATTTAGAACAATTCAAAACTACATTCACTACACCCTGTGGGACATATGTTTATGCCAGAATGTCTTTTGGTTGGGGCCACATTTCAAAGGGTTATGGATGTTTCTTTTTTAGATTTCTTGCAAAAACATTTATAGGTCTATCAAGATGATCTCACAACATATTCTAAAAAGGAAGAGCAACATTGTGAAAATTTGGGAAAAAATTTCAAAAGATCTCTAGAGTTTGGGATTTCTTTGAATCCTCAAAAATGTACTTTTGGGGTGACTGAATGTAACTTATTAGGTCACATTATTTCAAAAGAAGGGGTTAGGATTGATTCAGAAAGAGTAGCTCCTATTGATAAGGTGCCACTTCCAAAAAATGTGAAAGGTATACAATCTTTATTTGGTTAGTGAACTTTTTAAGGCATTTTATTACAAACTTTACTGAGAAGAGTAGGCCTATTTCCAAAATGTTAAAGAAAGATGCTAAGATGGAGTGGAATGGAGAAACCACATAGGCTTTCCAAGAAATCAAGCAGGATATTAAGGATGCCCCCGTATTAAGAACTCCTAGCTATTCTAAACCAATGAATATTTTCTCTTTTGCATCATGCCACACAATTGTTGTTGCTTTATTGCAGAAAAATGAAGAAGGTTTTGAGAAGCCTATTGCCTTTTTAAGAAAATCAATACAAGATGCATAAATTAAGTATGACATTAATGAGAAACAAGCCTATGCATTGGTAAAATGTTTAAAGGCTTTTAGATGTTATTTGGTGGGTGCTATAGTGATTGTTTTTGTTCCTTCAGCAATATTAAAAGACATCTTCATACAACAAGAAGTGTCTGGGAAAAGATGTAGATGGATAAATAGGATTCAGGAATTCAATATTGACATACAAATCACAAAATTGGTAAGAGGGATGGGATTAGCTAAATTGATGGCTAATACAAACTTAGATACAAATCACATAAATGCATTAGAGGAAGAAAAAGGCCTTTCATATGCAGTATTTACCATTGTGATTGGTACAAAAATATTATTTATTATTTGCAAATAATGAACTGTCTACCAGGCATGGATGAAAATAAGAAGAGAACCCTAAAGTTGCAAACCATCTGTTTTTCCCTGATAAGAGATGAGTTGTGGTAAAGAAATCCTGAAGGGATTTTATTGAAATGTATTGATAAAGAACAAGCAGACAAAATATTATAGGAGATGCACAATGGAGTATGTGGTGGCCACTACATGGAAAAGACCACTTCACATAAAATTTTGAGAGCTGGATTCTCATGGCCTACTATTTTCAAAGATGCTCATCAACTAGTAAAAAAGTGTGATTCCTACCAACGCTTCTTTGGTAAGTTAAAATTATCTGGGAATGTATCTTTGACACCAGTGGAACTATAGGCCCCCTTTCAATAATGAGGTATTGATTTCACTAGAGAAATAGCCAATAAATCTAGTCGGGGGCATTTCTGGATAATTGTAGCTACTAATTAATTTACTAAGTGGGTTGAAGCAATCCCCACCAAAAGGGAAAATAGTAAATTAGAGATGGATTTCTTGTTAAAACATATTATCACAAGGTTCGGTTATCCAGAAAGAATTGTATTAGATAATTCCATGTGTTTTAGGTCTGAAGAATGGGTGATCCCACAATACTATGTCCCACTTTTTGGCCAACTTTCACACTGAACCAAACATTCTGAAACAAAATTTTCTTTTGGACACCTATTGTCATAAAACCATTAAGAATTTGAAGATGATGTAAACTAGTGACTTTTAGCATTTTTCTTCTACTTTATAAATATATTTTTTTATAAAATTTGGAATTTATTTGTATCCATTTTTCCTTCTCCTTCAAAAATTGTTTGTCTAAAAAGTCAACATTTTTCAGGAGTGACACTCACTTTGATCAACATAAGATTTTATATAAAATTTATAAGAATGTAATTACTTTGAAGTTAGGGTTGTAACACCAATATCTAGAGAATCCAATTGGTTTCATTCAATTTGGTTGAATATTTTATATTTTATTGAGTTGTGAACTGACATTAACTATAATTTGGACATAGGTTCACTTGGATTGCTCTAGCTCTATCTGTATCTATCAAAATTCATATTTTATTTTTTTTGATAGAAAGGTAACATAAATACCTATTTCCCATATATTTTTCATAATTTACTATTTTTCTACAAGCGTCGAACAGAGAAGTCGCTAAATGGTCAAACATCCTATGTTTAGTAAAACTTAGAAAGAAAAGTCATAATAAACTCAATATATATATATATATATATATCACAATCATTGAAAATGTCTCTCTGAGTAATATCATCCTATATTTGTGTTTTTTAAATGAGTTTATGTGATCCCACAAATATTTAATGTTAAAGTGATTTTTTATCACATTTTGATGGGTGCAAAGGAGACTCGATTATAGGTGTGAGTGAAGAGTAGAGAGATTATACCAAAGAGAGTTTGATCCAAGAGGATTTTATCTAGCCATTTTCATTTTAATCCTTCAAATGGGAGCTCTTAAGGCTTAAATCATCATATTTTCTTAAAAAAGTATAATTTCAGCAAAAATTAGGATCTTTAAAAAAGTGGGACACACTATTGTGGGACCACCCGAATATATAATTTTTTGTGCTAAATACGGCTTTCAGACATCCTACTCTTCACCCTACCATTCACAAGGAAATGGTCAGGCATAATCTACCTATAAAAGTTTTCTTAAGATCTTTAAAAGAGTCTTGGACAAAATTAAGAAGGCGTGGGACTCAAAGTTAACAATGGTTGTCTCGGAAGACAGAGTAACTTGCAAAAAATAAATAGGGTGTTCTCCTTTTGATTTTGTATATGGAATCCAGGCTAGATTGCCTCAAAATAATTTTATGCAAATATGCAAGTTTGTGTAGTTGTATGATGATGGCATTGACATTGACATGCAATTGAGAATCAATGACAACTGAATTGGAAGAAACCAGGAGGGAAGCTTCTGCGAAAAATGTTAAACTCCAATTGGAAGTCAAGAACCTGTTTGACAAAAGATCAATGACAAGACAATTCAATGTTGGAGACTATGTGTTGATGTGGAATGCCAGATTGGAGGATAAGGGTAAACATGGAAAATTTGATCCAATATGCTTGAGACCATATGTCATTCATGAAAGGTATGGACATAGCTCTTATTTATTAAAGGATCTACTAGGAAAAATTCAAGAATTTCCAGATCATGGAATTTTTTTGAAATTGTACTTCACTTGAAGTCTAATTATCCATGAACAATAGGTTGTATGTAAGTTTTTTCTTCTGTAGTTAGTTATTTCTGTTTGTAGTATAGGTTTCTATTTTTTGTTGTGTGGGTAGGTTATTTTTTCTTTCTGTAATTTTGGTCTGCTTCCCCCTGTTATACCTGCATCCCCATCCCTACATTTTGTATGCAAAATGTTGGGTCCCCCCTTTTTTTTTTTTTTTTTTCTTCTTTCTTTTTGCTTTGCTTTTTGCTGCGGCTTTGCCTTGTCTTCCTTTTTCTTTTTCTTTCTTTCTCCGGGGTTTTCTTCCCTGATGTATGTTGTTTTCTTGGTGTGGTTTTCTCCTCTGGGATTCTGATCCCGAAGGTTGTCTATTGTCGGAGACCGGATTCCAAACTCCAGGATTCTTTGCTATGATGTTCCTAAGAATATCATCGTAAGGAATCCTTGGGCCCGGAGTCCGAAGGTTTCACCTGACCCGAGATCTTCGGAGGGAGGAGGATTACTTTTACCATGGGTATAAATAGACTTACCTGTCATTTTCACACTTACCATGATTAAAACCTTCGAGCACTTAGAGCAAAATAGAGCATTTTCAAAGTGATTAGCAGAGCATTTACAGAGAATTTGTGATAATCAAAGCTTAACACCTTCTGTTGTTCTCAGACATACGCAATTGCTTCGTGGTGGTGATCTTGGCAGCCTAACGACTCGAGTTGTTGCAGAGTTCTTTCGATAATCCCTCCTTTCCTCTGCCTTCTGCATTTTCAGGTTGGTGTTTCGCCTTTCCTCCTCTCTATTCTACTTTCATTTTTTGGTTTTTCCTTGGGTTTGCCTGGTTTTGTTTTCGTTTTGCTTTATTTCTCTGTCGTGTTTGTCCTTTTGCTTTTGAGTCTTGCCGCCCGTTGGTGGGTCGGCTCTGCCAGAGGGTTGTCCACCCTTTGTGCAGCGGTTGTTTGTCTGTAAATAATGTAAATCATGTAAATAATGGTATGCCTGTAAATAATGTGAAGTTTGTAAATGGCGTGTATAATGTAAATGGCTGTATATATCTATTTCTGCCTTGTCTGGTTTTCCCGCGGGAGTTGTCCCGTGTGTATATTCATGTATATATGTGCATATCTGTAGATGACCCTTGTATATCTCCTCCTTTCCATGTATATATCCTTCAGCTTTATGTGTATCCTTTCGGGTGGCTCGACAAGCTGGTCAAGTCGCCCTTGCTTCTGGTTTTTTGCCTCCAAGCTTGCTTCGAGGCAGAAAACCACCTGTTTGAAACTTGACTCTTGGCCGGTTTCAAACAGGAAGTTTTCTCTCTCCTCGATCAAGGCTATCAGAGCCTCATTTATTTCCCATGCATGCAATTACATCTAGCCAAGTGGCTTTCCCTTTTCGCGCTTTTGAACAGTTGGCTCTACCGTCATCACCATCACATCTATTTAATGCCAACGCACATAGTGCCCACGTGGACTTACCTTCACATTCTTCTCAGTAAACGGTCATTTCTCCGGGCTTCAGGCCTTTTTACCACCACACATCCATTGTCCTTACCAAGTGTGATAAAATCCCCAGACCCAAACGTGTAATAAAGATCCTTAGTTCATGATGTGTTTCACTTTTCGGGTATCTTTGCATAAAACTAACTTTTCAGGAAAAGCAAACGGCGCGGTGGTAAGATCTCCAAACCCCGGAGTAACTATTTTATTTTGATAAATATGTTCTGACGGTCGCTTTGTCTCGCAGGTCCAGACTTCATCTTCCAAACATGTCTGAAGCATCCGCATCATCTCCTCCCAGAAGTCTAGAATTACCAACCACAACCAAGACCAGGGCAACAGCAAAGTCAAAAATGGAGAAGGCCCTGGAAAAGCTACCCCTCACCATGAAGTTTGTACAAGATAATGAGATTGTGGGCTCAAAGATTGAGTCCAAGGTAAAACTGATGACCGACGCCAGTGTCGGGACTTGGGCAGAAATCCAGGCCCTAGTAAAGATAATGCACATCCAGCGAAAGGCTGGAGACAAACTCGCAGTCAACATCGGAGGTTCCAGACTCCTCTAGGCAGCTTGCTTCCCATGCTCTATGCAGTCTCCAGAGCTTGTTCTAACCCTGGCTGCCAACTATAACTCTTCTTTCTGGGCCATTATGCTCGCAGCTGCAGAACCCACGGGATACCCCACTCCACTGGTGTCCCTCGACCCAGTCACTTTCCAAGCAGGCCTGGGTATCCCACAATTTGACAGGGCCACGGTGGTTACAAGGGCTAAGGCCTTGAAACAATTCAACCAACTAGAGGATTCTACCCGGGTGTACATGAACACCAACTGGCTCAAGGTCCCAAAGAGGGACCCAAAGAGAATGAAGATAGATATCCCCCACTCTGAATTCAAGGAGAGCATCCAGATGGGGATGATAGCACTAGCTCGGGTCTTCAGGCAAACCTCTGCCCAGGAATTCGCAAAATGGATGTACTATTTCCTCCTGGGTATCTCCACTAAGGGAGAATTCTTCGACTGGGCGACAATAATCTCCAATCATGTCGACTCCCAGTTCCAGCAATTGAATGAGAAGAAGAAGTTCTACATGAATTCTTATGTTTTCTAGGCTTTGGCCCAACAGAGGCCCCACTCTAATGGCCTGCTTACAGATGGCGTTCTCGAGCTTGGCCCAGGACAAAAAGCACCATGGGACCATTTCCCACAGATTCAATAGGAGGCCAGCTTCCCCAGTTACTACCGGGTAAATGATTCCTTCATTTACTACCATCTGCTCACGCCCACCCGGGATGTTGGATACCACCTATCCACTGAGGTGATGAAATTGGTTAGTAGTTATGGGCACTACTATATCCAATTCCAGCAGCATACATACATTAGGGTTGTCAACTTCTTCGGGAAACCCTACTTGTTTCCCAAGCATTGTGGGGACAAGATTGTGCTGCTGGAATATTGCCGGCAAATGATGGAACTGCATACCTTCTTGGCACATAAGAAGGTCCCCAATGTCTCATTCCCAATCATGTGTGGGAACTACACCTGCAGTCTGGCCGCCGTGAAGGAGGCAGACAATGAATTGAAATGTTATAACTTGCAGGAATTTTATCTGGCGTGGAGAAATTTTGATCCGCATGGCAGAATTGCAAAGGCACTACCCTGGGCTTCGGAGTCCCATCAAATACATATGGAGGACTTCTGGGCAGATTTCCAGGATGATGTGGATGTTCAAAATAGGCACTACAACAAAACGACGGCCGAAATGATGCAGGAACTAAAGCTCTGGAGGTTCCCGACAGGTTTCTCAGACACCGCCCCCACCACAGATCCCCAGTACAAAGAAAAGGGGATTGAAAAAATGCCATTGCCAGCAATGAATTGGGCCGCCCAGGAGGGGCCCACAATCGAGGACTTCACTCGGGAAGTAGTCGAGAGAATTCATGCCTATTTTAAGAAGGTATGCCCCGGGAGTATGCGCTAAACTCCCCGACCGGCACTAAAGGTGACACCACCACCGGTACCAAAATTAACCCTGTTAGGGATTTTTCTTGTATGAACCACAGTGCTTGAAATAACTACTTGAACACCATGCTTCCTAATACTGATTCAGGGACAAGAAAAGCCTAATTGCTAAGGACTGGATAAGGTCCTTCTTCGT
>MU227555.1:213624-254926 GCA_018584345.1 Thuja plicata
ATATTGAAACAAATCTAAGATCACAACTCCCTGTAACTCTCAGAAATTTCAAATATTTTAGAATAGCTCAGAATATCACTTTTCTCAGAAAATAGCAACTAGGTTCTGAAATCATAAACACGGTGAATAGGAATGAGTGCACGATCTCGTGTTTATAGCCAAAGGATTCAGAGTACATGGCTCAAAATTTAGAAATTTCAGTTCTTCCATTAAGCTGGTATGCCATGAAATGTTCAAAAACCTAGCCGTAGTCGTGCGAGGTGATAGGAAATCAAATTTAAATCCTGAGAATTTTTGGCGCAATCATCAAATGGTTAAGACAGCTGATATGGCACTTTGTGATTCATCCTCTGTCATACATCTCAGCTACCCTCTGCACACAGTAATCAAAAATTCTTTTATTTGATTGGCCGCTCGGTGATCCTCTCTGTCACGTCCTCCACTTGGTGCTGCTTTATGGATCCTGTTATCAAGCGACCTCGCGACCTCATTAAGTCTCTTTTTCGTGAGCACTTTCTCTTAACCACGGTTTACTCTTCAGACTTGGCAACAACAGTAATCCTTTACCTTGGTTAACCCAAGTCTTTCTAGCGATCAGGCGACTATGGAAAAATCTAAGTCGTGGGGAGTTAACCTTAACTCAGCAATCTTCTCCAGACTTGGCGACAAACCCTTGCATTTACTTTTTCATGATTAATCGCTAAGTCACTGGATGCTCATTTCTCTTTTCTAGATTACACGACAACCTTTAGTCACTGAGTTGGGTGATAAGATTAACTTAACCTTATTATATAGCACATGCCCTTTTCTGTTTACAGCGACCTCGCAACATACCTTAATTGCTTAGTCAGAAGGACTTTTTCCATGGGGCACTTTTATCACCAGACTACGCGACCACCGTCAGATCCTTTCACTTCTTCATCGAACGACTGTCTTTTAATCGCTATACATTTCCTTATACCCTTAATTTATCAGGAGACTTCGCGACTGAGGTAAAACATACCTTAGTCTCCTTATCGCTTGATCCCTTTCCTTCATCAAGCGATCAGGCGACAACCACTAGCTCTGTGACAGATGTCATCTTTTCCTTCTTCCTCTTTATATATTCTGGAAACTGAGTCATCACCCTGATCTGGAGACATCCCGACTGAGGGAAAACACTTAGCATGAAACCGTTAGTCGCATGGTCGGGAATGTTATGTCTTAACCGCCAATTAATCACGAGACCACGCGACTGAAGAAAAGCTTTAACTGTTTGAATGTCCTGATCCAACGATCATGCGACATGAAGTGAATCGCGAAGTCGGAAGACATTTCTTTGACCTGTTGACTCTTCTCGCGATCACCCAACTGAGGCGGGTCCCGTTCATCTTAAAGCTTTATAACATGGAATCAAGTGACAACCCGACTAAAGAGAGATCGCCAAGTCTCGATACACAGATGGAATATTCTATTTTTTATAGAGACTACGCGACACAAGGCAAAAGCGAAGTCGGGAGAGGTTTTAGCATATTCGATCTGGGTTATGCGATCAAGCGACCTGACTTAAAGCACATGCCTTTAGTGACTTGAAAAAGGTACAAATGAAATATAAGACATGGCAAAGGGTTTTAAATATGCATCGTTTAATACTTGGCTTCTAGGGTTTTTTCAGGGTTTTTGACAATTTGGGCAAGGAATAAACATGAAAACCTGAAAATTTGCAGAGAGCAAGACAAAGAACAAGGTAAGGAGCAAAAATAGGAAATACAACCAACAAACCCCAGGGGCCAGGACTTCCGCACAAAGTGCAGACAAGGGAAAAGGGATGGCTACAACACCCTCCGTGCAGGAAGTCCCCATTCAGGAACAGATCAAGCAATCTATGGCAGCCTCCCAACAAATGAGGGAGCAGTTAATAACGAGGCTGGCCACTCCCCCCGCTCATGGCCGGACCAATTCGCCCTCCATCCTCCCCGTCACTGGCAGCCTTAATGGTTAAGGCAACGGGGGTGGATCCCACAGAGGCAGCAACAATAGCCAATGTGGGGCCGCCTTTGATTACCCAGAGGAAGTGAAAGCACATCAAACAGCCCAAGGCAGAACCGGCGCCGAAGGCATCCCTCCCAAAAGAAGTGGAGATCCTTTCTTCTTGTTCCCTGAAACCAAAAAAGGAAGAAGAACAGACAGGGGTCCCAGCCAGTCCCCCTCCGGAAGAGGAATTTGACTTATTTGCAACCGATGAATTCAGGAATTTGCAAGGGGATGACACACAAGCAGGGGCAGAAGTCCCACAGGAAGAACAAGAGGCTGTGGACCCAGAAGACTTGGAACAAGAAGTTGCAGAACAAGAAGAGCAGCAGACAGAAGAAAAGAGGCCAGAACTGGAGATTGTTTCTGGGGCTCAAGCAGTGCAAGGTCCGGGAGTGGACCGACAGCCACCAAGTGAATAGATGGCATCCGCTGGGGAACATGGACCCGGACCTTCAGGATCAACCGTAACCCTAGCCGCCATGTTTCAGGGGCCACTCCTGGGAGAAACCTTTAGTCAGGTAATCACAGTGGCCCAAACTCTGAATCTTGGCCCGATACCTCCCCTACTGCCAACAAATGAGGAAGAAGAAGAAGAGAAACATGAAGGGGAAATTTCTGAGGAAGCCAACCAGGGTCCAGACCCATCGATTGACATCCAGGACCAGGATGAGGAGATGGAAATTGAAAAGAACGTTGTTGTAGAAGAGGTTCCAGTAGGGAGAGGAATAGATGAGGTATATGTTGAAAAGGAGCAGCCGCCACTGAAAACCGGGAGAGAATCTAAAAAAAAAACTCTAGCAGGATGGCCACCTCTCCCACCTCCATGGCTGGTGGAAAACAGGAAAAGAAAATCCCAATCCGCTCCGGTGATCCCTCTCTCCCTTGCCAAAATGATGGCCTTAGCTCAGGCCCCACCAAAAGCAAAGAAGGCCCAGACCGTTCATACTCTGCGAACTGGGCCAGACGGAGAGACAGTTGCCGTTGTAGCAACACCTCCCCCAGACACCGATCAAGCAACCGTTGACCCCGCAGACTACAATGTTGCAGAGGTATCCCTAGGTAAGAGAGGAAAGCAAGGTGAAGTAGACTTGCTTAAGGAGGCGGCAAGGGCAGTCGAAGCCCGATATGAAAAAGAGGCCCAGAGGCTCAAAGCTGAGAAAGAGAAGAATGCAAACCTTATGGGGTTCCTTACCAAGCTGGCCCAACCCCTCAATGTCGTCCCTCCAGAAACCTCCACATCAGAAGAATTACCGCAGAGCGACATAGACTCCCTGCGAGTAATGAAAAAGAAGGTCCAGGCAGTAGACGAATGGGTCACTCTACAGATAGGAAACACTTGATGTTTCCTGGTGTCTACTCTCCCCGATCTATATACAGCCTGGCAGGTTATTCACCAGGTAGAAACGCTAATTGAGCAATAGGAGAGTGACGCCGAGAATTACCAGGCATGGAAGGCAGAGCTCAAAGAGCTCCTCACCCTGGGGGAAGATATAATTTCTGAATCCATAATTCTGGGTGAGGAATCATTTGATTTCATAAGGGCTCAGCACTCTAGATTGGACCTTACATTTGAGGTAACCAAGCAACTGGTAGAGTCCTTACAGGAAAAGGTAAACACAGTGAAATATTCTTCCAGTTTGTATAAGTCATTTGTAATAAAAGCTTCTGGGGTTGATCCCCTTAGTACAGATACTTATACCCCTGAAGAGTCAGTTTTGGGGAATTTTGATGAAATGATGGCATCTCAGTATCAATCCCTGAAGGGGATGGATGGGGCCCAAATGGAAAAGCTGATCAAAATGGTGCTGAAAGGTCATGATGCCACGAGGATGGCAGATGAGTTTAGAAATAATGTTCCAGACCTGGGGGAACTAGTTGATGTAGCCAGGCACAGAAGGGCCAGCCTGAAGAAAGTAGATGAAGATGGCATTTTCCGCCTCCTCCAGGCCTTCAACAATAATAAGCAGCCTTGAGCGTTCTCTGGGAATCGGGGAAACTTGATCATTAAGTATTCTTTATTCTTTTGGGGACGTAAGTTCCCAGATCCCACAGTCCCAGATCCAAAATTTTGTATTCTTTAAAGTGATCCATTTTCCGGTGCCCGAGGCCGACCGGTCACTTTCAGAAGTGGTTAATAAGATTGTCGGAAGGTAGTTGGGCACATCAAGGGGCGTCGGCTTGATAGTTGGCCTTCTGATAGGGTGGTCTTCTCGAGGCATTGTTCAAGGGTACACCTGGCATATTAGAGACAGGGCACCGCATTTCCCATTTATGAGGCATGTAGCCTTGGTCCTTGAAGGACCTACTTTCTTCTTTCTCCTCTCTGGCTCTCTTCTCGAGACCGTTTCTTCTGATGTATATTCTTATCTTATTCTTCTGACATGGAAGACCTATTTCTTCTCCAGGCCTTTTGTAGGGTGGCGCAAGTAGTACTGGCCCCCGGATATTGTATTTTATTAAAATATGTAAAATAGGGTTAGGGTTAGCAAAGAGTTGTATAAATAGGCAGATTGGCCCATTTCCAAGGGTCGGCAAAATTGATGATTTTGTTGTCCATATCAATAGAAAAGTAATTTCTGATTTTAGTTGCAGAGTTCAATGCTCCATTATTCTGTTCTTGATAGTTAGATGCGCCCCTGGAGCAACCATTGTATCACGCACCAGTGCCTGCTGGACTAAATATTAATGAAGAAGGAAGGATTCTTGGCAATGATGTTGTTAGCATCCCTGCTTCTGAGTTAATGGTATTTCATGTTTTGATGTTTTGTATGTCCTTCACTCTGATATGTTAAGGTAGATTAACGACCTCTTTATTTCTTCTACTGATAAAATGTTAACTGATGGTTGTGTATTTCTTTGATATTTAGTGTAGTCTTTCAGAGTATTGTTGATGTTACAGACATTTCAACATGACTGCAGTTAGATAGACGTTTCTAACCCTGCAGGACCTTTTTTCTCTTTATTCGCTAAGAGTAGAATGCTCTGGGAAACCCTTACTGTACTAAATCTCTGGAAAAATGAGTTGAAGTAACTAGCTATTCCCCCTCAAAAATAGTCACCTCTCCCAATCGAGCCCCGCACCGTCGTGACCCGACACCCAGGTGCTTGAAGGCTCGGAGGATTTATTTCCCCCAAACAACCTTTGCAGGTAGATTTGGGCGATTTCCCCGGAACCTGGTGACAACTTATGACTGTTGGCGGACACGGTCAGCAAAACCCCATCAACAGAAACTGGCGCTAGAAGGAGGGCATCAACTCACCCCCTCCCAGAGATTCTGATTTTACACCTCCTGAGGGTTCCCCGAGTTGTCATTTTAGGAGACAAGCCTTTAGTGGGATTGGGTCTTTTTCCCCAGCTAAATTCGAAAGAGTCCTTAGGTCTTCCCCGAACCCCGAAAGGTTTGTCAAACTCGAGCCTCCTGCTCAAAAGAAGTGGACCACTAAAGTCCTACCAGCCACGGTTGTCTTGGGATCTACCATATCTACCAATACCCAAACTCCCCAGACAGTCCTGGGAACCAGTACCCAAACTACCCGACATATAGTTCCCCCAATGGCTGCGTATTTCAGGAATACTGGGTCTCCAATGGGCACTTTTCCAGGCGCAATCAATGACTTACCCTCCCACCTGGAGAAGATTTGCCCGCGATATGAGCACTTAGGCTCACGGACCACAGAAGAACATTTATAGGCATACAAAGATGCCATGAATCAACACCGGATCTAGCATGAGGATGTTGTGACCCGCATGTTCCCCCTGTCCTTGGGACAAAGCGAGTTGAACTGGTACCTGAACTTACCTGCCAACTCCATCAACACTTGGCAGGATATGGAGGACACCTTCTTGGCTACCTTTCGCATGCATGTGGACCCAGCTTGGTCCCACAGCTAGTTCATCTCTATCAGGAAGGAACCCAATGAACCTCTTGCAGCATTCAACCATAGGTTCCAACGTGCCCTAAAGTGGTGCACGGGCCCTTTTATCCCATCTCCAGACGTAACCATACAGACATATCTCAACACGATGGACCCTTTCATTGCCACTCTCCTTTGGAGAACAACTGTCCTGGGTGACCAGGATACCTTGGAAAAAGTCTACAACCTGGCCTTAGAGTTTTCCCACGGTCTTAACAAATCCCCGGACGGGATTGGACAAAACACACCCTATAACATGATCCCCGGTGGAACTGCATATGCCGGGGGATACAACCCCAATCTAGCAATGGGTGCCCCCTCGATGGCAGTGAATCCTCCACCACCCATGATAGACCAACAGGCGCGATATGTTTACCCCTCTCAGACCCAAATCACACCGGGTCTGGAAGTTTTCCCTTGGAATCAACCTCAGTAGACACAACAGACTCAGACGCAATCATCCAGAGTGCCATTCTTCCATTCGTCCGTGGCTAGAGGATTGCCACCCTCGACTCCAGCTAATCCTGCTGCCTTCCCAGGAAGCCAACAATAGCCACAACCATCCCATTGTGACGCTAACACTCAGTTGACCACCGAGGTTGAATCCCTCTGGCGAATGCTGTCCACTTTGACTATGGACATGGGTCAACTGAAGGCGGGGTCTTATGCACCCCAAAATTCAAATTCCCAGAGGGGAAATATCTTTTCCATCCAACGAAACAACAACTCTGGGGGAAGAAATTTCAACAATGGGCCTAGGCCCAACCAACAATAATGGAATAATAACGCTAACACCAGAGGCCCACCTCCGAACCAAAACACCAACCAAAATGGTGCTGGACCATCCCATTTTACGCCAGTCGCAGACTTCCAGCCCATGACTAATTGGTGTCGGCTGCACGATACAGGTTCGCACAATGAAGTGAATTGTGCCACTTTGGAGAAATTCATAATGATCTCCCAGCTGGACAGGCAACAATCGCACGATACCGCTCCCCCGGAGCCCCCTGTCCAAGAGCAAACCCACAGTGCCTTCACCTGTGATACCATCTTCTTCAAAACTTTCAGGCATGATAAAGAAGAATCCGAACTACATGGATTCTTTGATGAATCCATTCTACCCTTTGAGGCCAACACCTTTACTAACCCGCAGGCTCCATACAATACCCAGAGCCAGGCAGGTAAAGGACCAGCTTACATGCCTACACCTCCTACCAAAGATACTCCTCCTCCCTGGATTAATACAACTGATCGACCCGTCCCTCCAAAAGGTCCTAGCTCTAACCAAGCAAAAGATCTCATGGAGGAAAATCACCAGTTCCTGGGAGGAAGATTCGACATCACGAAGGCGTTAGAGTAGACCACCACCTCCATGACCTTGATGGAGGTTTTGCTAAATTGTCCTGAGTAGAAGAAGTCTCTTCTGAAGCTCTTAGGAAACCTAAAGACTATTAGTCACCTGCCCAAGACCGTCTCATTCGAAGATGCTAACGTGACTGTCTTTCGGGGAAATAATGAGGATCCTCCCTTCCTACTGGGCTTGAACATTTATGGCAAAAATATACACAACTGCTTAGTAGATTCTGGAGCTTCAGGTAACATCATGCCCTTGTCCATTTGTCAGAAGCTTAGACTAAACCCCACCCCGTCTAATGGCGCAGTAATCCAATTGGATAAAACTACTGTAAAAATGGTGGGGGAATTAAAGAATGTCAGGATACACCTTATCCAGGACCCCAAGACAGCCAGCATCATTGACATCCAAGTGGTGGATATCCCAGAGACTTACGGGATGTTACTAAGTCAGAATTGGTCTAAGTCCCTGAACGGATACTTCTCGACCGACTTCACCCATTTATGGCTTCCATGGGAGGGAGAATCAAACCAGATCTGGGTCGAAAGTGAACCTCGGATGAAACAGGCTCTTATCAAAGTTGGGAGGGTCAATGAAGTCCTTTTCACTGAATCCTCTTTGGGGGTGTACCGGCCTCTTGAAATGTTAACATTTGATTTCATCCCCGGAGAGGATCCCGTAGTGATGCAAAGAGCACAAGACTTAGAAGAAAAGGTGAGAGTTGAAGTTAACTCTCAGGGCCCCACACCGACCCTTGCCACACTCCTGTCTGGCACTTGGCGCCGAGTACATTACCAAAAACATTCAGAGCACGAGTGTGAACCATGTCTATCGATCGCTACCCGGCAACTTGATACCTTCCAGAAAGAACACACAACTGATTCTCCCGGACCCAGTACCCAAGTCCAAACACCTCCGAAGGTAAATCCTACTGCCATGCTGGTAGTCCAGGAGAAAATCCCCAAGTTTCCTAGCGATAATCCAAAGGGAACCCCCCGTCCCCAGCCCTAGATTACAAACAATGACTTATGGACCCTTAAGTTCGATGGATCCAGATCCAAAAAAGGCTGTGGGGCCGGGGTAGAATTAATCGACCCGTGAGGGAAATCCTTCCTCGCGTCCTATAAGCTACAGTTCAACTGTATGAACAATGTCACGAAGTATGAGGCTTTGGTCCTTGGACTCTTATTCACATTAAGGAAAGGTATCACCCACCTCGGGCTCTGGGTGATTCAGAGTTGGTTGTTAAACAAGTCTGGAGTTAATATACATGTCATGACAAAAGGCTGGCTGCATACCGCAACCGGGCCTGGAGCCTTATCGAGGATTTTGATGACTTTGGCATTGATCTCATTCCCTGGTGGCAGAACTATGTTCCGGATGCCCTAGCCGTTTCTGCCAGCACACTTGAGCCGGTGGCCGGCTCAAGACTCTGAAGATTTTTAGTTGAAATGGTCCCCACCCCGTCCATTCTAGACAATGTCACCCACTTTCAAGTTTTTGAGGACGATCAGCATATCTTGGCCTTCATGGCGAATGTTGGTGTCTTTGAAGATCAGATAGTGGAAGAATGAGACCACGATGATACGGGGCAAAGTAATGAAGACGATGGGATCATGGACTTGCCCACCAACACCATCCCTAAGGGGATGGTTGCATTAGAATGAATCTTTGACTCGGACCCTCGGGCCTGTGAGAAGGTGTCATCCTCCCCTGAAGGAGGAAAGTTTGAAAAAGTTAACATCGGCCAGCCTGGTGAAGAAAAGATCATCCACATTGGTACCTCCTGCTCCCCTAAGGAGAAGGAGAAGATTCTCGTGGTCCTCTGAGAATATATTGATGTAATTTTAAAAATGTATGATACATCTATCATGACCCACACTATTCCCCTAAAGCCAGACGCTAAGCCCTTTCGGCAAAAGAAAAGACCAGTCAACCCCTTGATAGAGCCTCTCATACGTCAAGAGGTAGAAAAACTGCTGTCAGCCCAGATAATCTTCCCAATCTGGCACATTACGTGGGTTGCCAACCTAGTCTCGGTGCAAAAAAAGAATGGTGAGATCCGCCTTTGCGTGGATTTCTGAAATCTGAACAAGGCATCCAAAAAAGATAATCACCCTCTCCCCTCGTTGGATGAGGTGTTGCAAATAGTGAACGAATCTCAAATGATGTCTTTCTTAGATGGGTACTCCGGATACAACCAGGTCATGGTCAAGTATGAAGATAGAGAGAAAACAGCGTTTACCACCAAGTGGGGAACGTTTGCATACAAAAGAATGCCCTTCGATTTGATCAATGTAGGGGCTACATTTCAAAAGGCCATGGACATTGCATTCAAGGACCTTATAAATCGATGCATAATCATCTACATGGATGATTTGACCGGCTTCTCCTGGGACAGGCGTGATCACACCGCCCACCTCACTCAGATCTGCGAGAGATGTCACCGGTATGGAATATCCCTCAACCCTAAGAAATGCATATTCAGGGTCACCGAAGGGAAGTTGCTCGGGCATATCATCTCTAAGAAGGGTATATCCATAGACCCCGATAGAGTCGAAGCATTGCTAAACTTACAGATGCCTGGTAGCAAGAAAGAAATGCGATCCTTCTTCAAAAAAATTAACTTCGTGCGACGATTCATCACGGGATTCGCAGAAATAGTCAAACCACTCAATGAAATGATGAAAAAGGATACCAAAATTGAGTGGAGTCCTGAAGCCAGGCGGGCATTCGCCCAGATCAAATAGACCATAACGGAGGCACCTGTCCTGGCTAGTCCAGAGTATTCCCTCCCGTTTTACATATACTCATTTGCTTCGCCACATTCTGCCGTGGCAGTACTGACCCAAAAGGTTAAAGGGGAGGAATGACCAATTTCTTTCATGAGTTCCCCCTTTAAGAATGCCAAAGTCCGGTATTCATCACTGGAAAAATAGGCCTTTTCTCTAGTTCACGCCGTGAAGAAGTTTCGGCATTATATTCTCTGGAGAAAAGTGCATGCTATCATCCCGGACCAGGCTATCAAATCTCTGCTGATGCAGAGTGAATTGGGTGAGAGACAGGGGAAATGGATGTCCATCCTCCAGGAATATGACTTAGAGATGCAGCCCATGAAAATAGTCTGAGGCTAGGGACTAAGTTAAACAATGGCAGAAGAGACTCCCCACACAGAATGTCAAACTTATACGGTGGAGTCCATTACCCAAGACCCGTGGTATACCGATCTGGTGTACTTGCTGCTAAAAAAAAAGTGCCTGGAGGGATTACCTCCCCACAAATGTCACGCCTTACAGATGAAAAGTGCCCATTTCATGATTAAAAATTTTGCGCTTTACCGCCGAAACTACGAGGGAGTGTACCTCTAGTGCATCGACAGGGACCAAGCGGTGAAAATAATTGATGAATTCCATGGACAGTTTGGAACTGGGCATGGTTCAGCTGACGCCACTGCCCATCAGATACTTTGGGCCAGATATTATTAGCCTTGCATGTTTAAATACGTCTACGCTCATGTTAGGAGATGCCATATTTGTCAAACTGCAGCGCATCGTGAGCGTAACCTGGCCATGCCTCTGCAACCAGTTTATGAGGCTAGACCCTTTGCCCAGTGGGCACTTGACTTCATCAGGGAAATCAAACCCAAATCGTCTGCCAACCACCGATATATCCTTACTGCGACTGATTACTGTACTCGGTGGTCTGAAGCTATACCTTGCAAAAATAACACGGCGAACGTAGTTATCAAATTTATGAAAGAAAACATCGTCACGAGGTTTGGAATGCCCTTTTCTTTAGTATGTGACAATGGTCTAGCATTTTCTTCCACACAATTACTCGAATGGACCTACAATAGAAAGATCACACTGAAGTTCTCCAGCAACTATTACCCCAAGGGGAATGGCGTTGCTGAATCAACAAATAAGAATCTACTTGAGGTGATCAAACATTTGTTGGAACAAAATCCCCGGGATTGGCACCAAAAGTTGAAATTCACCCTCTAGGCGGATCGTATTCATATTAAGGCCGCCTTGGGGACATCACCATTCCACTTGGTTTATGGCCAGAACCCTGTATTCCCAGTCAATTTACAAATCCCAGTTTTACAGTTCATGTAGGAATTCAACAACAGGGACAATATTATGGAGGTTCGGCTCCTGAATCTGGTGTGAATGGAGGAACAACGAGACGCAGCCCTTGAAAGTTTCACGCATCATCAAGTAGTAGTAAAAAGGTGGTTTGACAAAAGAGCCCAATATAAGGCTTTTCAGATTTTGGACCTGGTCCTATTGTGGGATAAGGCCTGGGAGAAAAAAGGAAAGCACACCAAGTTCCAACGGCTCTGGCTCGGACCGTACTTAATCTCAAAAATCTGTGGGGCAAATACTTACCGCCTTAACACCTTGACTAGAGAACCTGTCGCATTGCCTGTTAATGGGCAGTTTCTCAAACATTACTTCGAATAAGGGTAACTTTGTCCGAAATTGTATTACATGTAAATATCCCCTTGTAAATAGTCTTGTCGGCTGTGCTCCGGGGCAGTCTCCCTTTTTTTGTTTTTGTTGTCTTTTTTTTCTCTTTCGGCTTTCTTTTGGTCTCAGCGTTTTGTTCCATCTTGTAGGAACTGGAATGCTTCGCATAACTTTGGCCTCTGGTGCAATGCCTCCGGCATGGTGAACTTTAGAATCTATCTTTATCATGATGGAATCAACCCGGTCTCTGGGATTGTTTTGCAGGTTATGGCACATTTTCGAGCAATCTCCATTGGGTGTTGTCTCTGAGAGTCTGGCAATCAGTGAATAATAATAATATAAGGAGCAAGTAATTGGACATGTTGAGGGTAGATTAGCTGTACTGGTTGGTTGATCCACGTCTGAAAATCTAAAGAAATTCTTCCCGAGTCCAGAGTTTTATCCTCTTCGAATATCTAAATATAAGTGGATAGGTGAAAGAAGTACCACCATTTGAATTTAGCCAAGCTTAGGCTCAATGGTGAAAGAAGTACCGCCTTCCCCACCAAGAAATAAATAAAATAGTAAGAGGAAGAGCGGGATGAAACTCCGGTCTCCGGGGGGAAGCAATCAAATTGATGACTGGTTCGATGTAACTAGTACCGCTTCTCTATTCCTCCCAGAGGTCACCAGCTTGATTTCCTTACAAAGAACACATGACACCACTGATGAAAGGCTACGAACTGACTTCTGTGTGGTCTGGTTCTCTCGGATATGCTGCTTTCTGCTTGTCAAACACTTCAGGAAGTGGATTTGTTTTGGTTGTGCTAACCACAGGTTCTATGGTTTTCAAATGCGATAAGGCATTTGTCCCAGATAGTCGCCATTTGTTATACCCTGCATCCCCATCCCTACATTTTGTGTGCAAAATGTTGGGTCCTCCATTTTTTTTTTTTAATTCTTTCTTTTTGCTTTGCTTTTTGCTACGGCTTTGCCTTGTCTTCCTTTTTCTTTTGCTTTCTTTCTCCGGGGTTTTCTTCCCCGGTGTGTGTTGTTTTCTTGGTGTGGTTTTCTCCTCCGGGATTCTGATCTTGAAGGTTGTCTGTTGTCGGAGTCTAGATTCTGGACTCCGGGATTCTTTGCTATGATGTTCCTAAGAATATCATCATAAGGAATCCTCGGGCCCGGAGTCTGGAGGTTTCGCCTGACCTGAGATCTCTAGAGGGAGGAGGATTACTTTTACCACGGGTATAAATAGACTTACCTGTCATTTTCACACTTACCGCGATTAAAACCTTCGAGCACTTAGAGAAAAATAGAGTATTTTCAAAGTGATTAGCAGAGCATTTATAGAGAATTTGTGATAATCAAAGCTTAACACCTTCTGTTGTTCTCAGACATACGCAAGTGCTTCATGGTGGTGATCTTGGCAGCCTAACGACTCGAGTTGTTACAGAGTTCTTTCGGTAATCCCTCCTTTCCTCTGCCTTCTACGTTTTCAGGTTGGTGTTTCACCTTTCCTCCTCTATATTTTTCTTTCATTTTCTAGCTTTTCCTTGGGTTTTCCTGGTTTTGTTTTCATTTTTCTTTGTTTCTCTGTCATGTTTGTCCTTTTGCTTTTGAGTCTTGCCGCCCGTTGGTGGGTTGGCTCTGCCAGAGGGTTGTCCACCCTCTGTGCAGTGGTTGTTTGTCTGTAAATAATGTAAATCATGTAAATAATGGTCTGCCTGTAAATAATGTGAAGTTTGTAAATGGTGTGTATAATGTAAATGGCTGTATATATCTATTTCTGCCTTGTCTGGTTTTCTCACGGGAGTCGTCCCGTGTGTATATTCATGTATATATGTACATATCTGTAGATGACCCTTGTATATCTCCTCCTTTCCATATATATATCCTTTGGCTCTATGTGTATCCTTCCAGGTGGCTCAAAAAGCTGGTCGAGTCACCCTTGCTTCTAGTTTTTCGCCTCCAAGCTTGCTTCGAGATAGAAAACCACCTATTTGAAACTCGGCTCTCGACTAGTTTCAAACAGGCAGTTTTCTCTCTCCTCCATCAAGGCTGTTAGAGCCTCATTTATTTCCCATGCATGCAATTACTTCTAGCCAAGTGACTTTCCCTTTTCACGCGTTTGAACAGTTGGTTCCGCCGTCATCGCCATCACATCTATTTAATGCCAACACACGTGGTGCCCACATGGACTTACCTTCACATTCTTCTCAGTAAACGGTCATTTCTCTAGGCTTTGGGCCTTTTTACCACCACACATCCATTGTCCTTACCAAGTGTGATAAAATCCCCAGACCCAGACATGTAATAAAGATCCTTAGTTTATGATGTGTTTCCCTTTTTGGGTATCTTTGCATAAAACTAACTTTTCAGGAAAATCAAACAGCGCGGTGGTAAGATCTCTGGACCCCGAAGTAACTGTTTTATTTTGATAAATATGTTCTGACGGTCGCTTTATCTCGCAGGTCTGGACTTCATCTTCCAAACATGTCTGAAGCATCCGCATCATCTCCTCTCGGAAGTCCAGAATTACCAACCACAACCGAGACCAGGGCAGCAGCAAAGTTAAAAATGGAGAAGGCCCTGGCAAAGCTGCCCCTCACCATGAAGTTTGTACAAGATAATGAGATTGTGGGCTCAAAGATTGAGTCCAAGTTAAAACTGATGACCGACGCCAGTGTCGGGACTTGGGCAGAAATGCAGGCCCTAGTAAAGATAATGCACATCCAGTGACACGCTAGAGACAAAATCACAGTCAACATCGGAGGTTCTAGAATCCTCCGGGTAGCTTGCTTCCCATGCTCCGTGCAGTCTCCGGAGCTTGTTCTAACCCTGGCTGCCAACTATAACTCTTCTATCCAGGCCGTTATGCTCACAGCTACAGAACCCATGGGATACCCCACTCCACTAGTGTCCCTCGACCCAGTCACTTTCCACGCAGGCCTGGGTATCCCACAATTTGACAGGGCCACGGTGGTTACAAGGACTGAGGCCTTGAAACAATTCAACCAACTGGAGGATGCTGTCCGGGTGTACATGAACACCAACTGGCTCAAGGTCCCAAAGAGGGACCCAAAGAGAATGAAGATAGATATCCCCCGCTGTGAATTCAAAGAGAGCATCCAGATGGGGATGATAGCACTAGCCCGTGTCTTCAGGGAACCCTCTGCCCAGGAATTCGCAAAATGGATGTACTATTTCCTCCTGGGTATCTCCACTAAGGGAGAATTCTTCAACTGGGCAACAATAATCTCCAATCATGTCGACTCCCAGTTCTAGCAATTGAACGAGAAGAAGAAGTTATACATGACTTCTTATGTTTTCTGGGCTTTGGCCCAACAGAAGCCCCACTCTAATGGCCTACTTACAGATGGCGTTCTCAGGCTTGGCCTGGGACAAAAAGCACCGTGGGACCATTTCCCACAGATTCAATGGGAGGCCAGATTCCCCAGTTACTGCTGGGTAAATGATTCCTTCATTTACTACCATCTGCTCACGCCCACCCGGGATGCCAGATACCACCTATCCACTGAGGTGATGAAATTGGTTAGTAGTTATGGGCACTACTATATCCAATTCCAGCAGCATACATACATTAGGGTTGCTGGCTTCTCCGGGAAACCCTACTTGTTGCCCAAGCATTGTGGGGACAAGATCGTGCTGCTGGAATATTGCTGGCAAATGATGGAACTGCATACCTTCTTGGCCCACAAGAAGGTCCCCAACGTCTTGTTCCCAATCACGTGTGGGAACTACACCTGCAGTCTGGCCACCGCGAAGGAGGCAGACAATGAATTGAAATGTTATAACTTGCAGGAATTTTATCTGGCGCGGAGAAATTTTGATCCGCATGGCAGAATTACAACGGCACTGCCTTGGGCTTCAGAGCCCCATCAAATACATATGGAGGACTTCTGGGTAGATTTCTAGGTTGATGTGGATGTCTGGAGTGGCACTACGATAGAATGACGGCCAGAATGATGCAAGAACTAAAGCTTTGGAGGTTTCTGGCAGGTTTCTCAGACACCGCCCCCACCACAGATCCCTAGTACAAAGAAAAGGGGATTGACAAAATGCCACTACCGATAATGAATTGGGCTGCCCAGGAGGGGCCCACAATCGAGGACTTCACTCAGGAAGTAGTCGAGAGAAGTCATGCCTATTTTAAGAAGGTATGCCTCGGGAGTATGCGCCAAACTCCCCGACCGGCACCAAAGGTGACACCACCACCAATACCAAAATTAACCCCGGGGGCCGGGACTTTTGCACAAGGCGCAGACAGGGGAAAAGGGATAGCTGCAACACCCTCTGTGCAGGAAGTCCCCATTCAGGAACAGATCAAGCAATCTATGGCAGCCTCCTAGAAAATGAGGGAGCAGTTAATAACGAGGCTGGCCACTCCCCCGCTCATGGCCAGACCAATTTGCCCTCCATCCTCTCCATCACTGGCAGCGTTAATGGTTAAGACAATGGGGGTGGATCCCACTGAGGCAGCAGCAATAGCCGATGTGGGGCCGCCTCTGATTACCTGGAGGAAGAGAAAGCACATCAAACAGCCCAAGGCAGAACCAGAGCTAAAGGCATCCCTCCCAAAAGAAGTGGAGATCCTTTCTTCTAGTTCCCTGGAACCAGAAAAGGAAGAAGAACAGACAAGGGTCCCAGCCAGTCCCACTACGGAAGAGGAATTTGACTTATTTGTAACCGATGAATTCAAGAATTTGTAGGGGGACGACACACAAGCAGGGGCAGAAGTCCCACAGGAAGAAAAAGAGGCTGTGGACCCAGAAGACCTGGAACAAGAAGCTGCAGAACAAGAAGAGCAGCACATAGAAGAAAAGAGGCCAGAACCGGAGATTGTTTTCAGGGTTCAAGCAGTGCAAGGTCCGGGAGTGGACCGACAACCACCAAGTGAACAGATGGCATCCGTTGGGGAACCCAGACTCGGACCTTCGGGATCAACCGTAACCCCAGCCGCCATGTTCCAGGGGCCACTCCTGGGAGCAACCTTCAGGCAGGTAATCACAGCGGCCCAAACTCTGAATCTTGGCCTGATACCTCCCCTACTGCCAACAAATGAGGAAGAATAAGAAGAGCAACATGAAGAGGAAATTCCTGAGGAAGCCGACCAGGGTCTAGACCAATCGATTGACATCCGGGACCAGGCTGAGGAGATGGAAATTGAAAAGAACATTCCTATAGAAGAGGTTCCGGCAGGGAGAGGAATAGATGAGGTATATGTTGAAAAGGAGCAGCCGCCACCGGACACCGGGAGAGAATCTAAAGAACAAACTTTGGCAGGAAGGCCACCTCTCCCACCTCCATGGCTGGTGGAAAATAGGAAAATAAAAGCCCAATCCGCTCTGGTGATCCCTCTCTCCCTGGCCGAAATGATGGCCTTAGCTCAGGCCCCACCAAAAGAAAAGAAGGCCGAGACCATTCATACTCTGTGAACTAGGCCGGGTGGAGAGACAGTTGCCGTTGTAGCAACACCTCCCCCAGACGCCGATGAAGCAACCATTGACCCCGCAGACTACAATGTTGCAGAGGTATCCCTAGGTAAGAGAGGAAAGCAAGGTGAAGTAGACTTGCTTAAGGAGGCGGCAAGGGCAGTCAAAGCCCGATATGAAAAAGAGGCCCAGAGGCTCAAATATGAGAAAGAGAAGAATGCAAACCTTATGGGGTTGCTTACTGAGCTGGCCCGACCCCTCAATGCTTCCCCTCCAGAAACCTCCACATCAGAAGAATTACCGCAGAGCGACATAGAATCCCTGCGAGTAATGAAAAAGAAGGCCCAGGCAGTAGACGAATGGGTCACTCTATAGATAGGAAACACCTGGTGTTTCCTAGTGTCTACTCTCCCTGATTTATATACGGCCCAACAGGTTATTCACCAGGCAGAAGCGCTAATTGAGAAATGGGAGAGTGACACTGAGAATTACCAGGCGTGAAAGGTAGAGCTCGAAGAGCTCCTCACCCTGGGGGAAGATATAATTTCCGAATTTGGAATTCTGGGTGAGGAATCATTTGATTTCATAAGGGCTCAGCACTCCAGACTGGACCTTACATTGGAGGTAACCAAGCAACTGGTAGAGTCCTTACAGGAAAAGTTAAACACAGTGAAGTATTCTTCCAGTTTGTATAAGTCATTTGTAATAAAAGCTTCCGGGGTTGATCCCCTTAGTACAGATACTTATACCCCCGAAGAGTCAGTTTTGGGGAATTTTGATGAAATGATGGCATCTCGGTATCAATCCCCGGAGGGGATGGATGGGGCCCAAATGGAAAAGCTGACCAAAATGGTGCTGAAAGGTCATAACACCGCGAGGATGGCAGATGAGTTCAAAAATAATGTTCCGGACCTGGGGGAACTAGTTGATGTAGCCAGGCACAGAAGGGCTAGCCTGAAGAAAGTAGATGAAGATGACATTTTTTGCCTCCTCCAGGCCTTCAATGATAATAAGCAGCCTTGAGCATTCTTCGGGAACCGGGGAAACTTGAGCATTAAGTATTCTTTATTTTTTGGGGGATGTAAGTTCCCGGACCCCGGAGTCCCAGACCCAAAATTTTGTATACTTTAAAGTGATCCATGTCCCGGTCCCTGAGGCTGACTGGTCACTTTGAGAAGTGGTTAATAAGACTATCGAAAGGTAGTTGGGCACATCAAGGGGCGTCGGCTCGGTAGTTGGCCTTCTGACAAGGTGGTCTTCTCGAGGCGTTGTTCAAGGGTACACCTGGCACATTGGAGATAGGGTGCCGCATTTCCCATTTATGAGGCATGTAGCCTCAGTCCTTGAAGGACCTACTTTTTTCTTTCTCCTCTCCGACTCTCTTCTCGAGACTGATTCTTCTGATGTATATTCTTATCTTATTCTTCTAACATGATAGACCTATTTCGTCTCCAGGTCTTTTGTAGGGTGGCGCGGGTAGTACCGGCCCCCGGATATTGTATTTTATTAAAATATGTAAAATAGGGTTAGGGTTAGCGAAGAGTTGTATAAATAGGCAGATTGGCCCATTTCCAAGGGTCGGCGAAATTGATGATTTTGTTGTCCATATCAATAGAAAAGTAATTTCTGATTTTAGTTGCAGAGTTCAATGCTCCATTGTTCTGTTCTTGATAGTTAGATGCTCCCCTGGAGCAACCATTGTATCACGCACTAGTGCCTGCTGGACTAAATATTAATGAAGAAGGAAGGATTCTTGGCAATGATGTTGTTAGCGTCCCTGCTTCTGAGTTAATGGTATTTCATGTTTTGATGTTTTGTATGTCTTTCACTCTGATATGTTAAAGTAGATTAACGACCTCTTTATTTCTGCTACTAATAAAATGCTAACTGATGGTTGTGCATTTCTTCGGTATTTAGTGTAGTCTTTCAGAGTATTGTTGATGCTCCGGACATTTCAGCATGACTATAGTTAGATAGACGTTTCTAACCCTGCAGGATCTTTTTTTTCTTTATTCGCTAAGTGTAGAATGCTCTGGGAAACCCTTACTGTATTGAATCTCCGGAAGAATGAGTTGAAGTAACCAGCTATTCCCCCTCGAAAATAGTCACCTCTCCCAACCGAGCGCTGCACCGTTGTGACCCGACACCTAGGTGCTTGAAGGCCTGGAGGATTTATTTCCCCTGGGCAACCTTTGCAGGTAGAGTTGGCTGATTTCCCCGGAACCCGGTGACAACTTATGACTGTTGGCGGACCCGGTCAGCAAAACCCCGTCAACACCCCCTGAGATTCTGAGATCTTGCAATGCCTACAAGAGACATGCATCCCCAATTAGAGCCACTATTAGGGGTGAAAATTTGTTTTTTCCCCATTGCTAAGCCATGTGTTTCAAAATCTAAGCAGGGTTTTGTATTGCATAAACCCTATTTGTTGTGTGTTCAAGCTCTATGATCATTGATCTAAAACCCCAAAGAGAACTCACAAGAAAAATAGACTACAAGGAAAGAAATGTCTATGAGGATATTTTGCAGCAATTAGTGAGGTCCATGAATGAGTATACCAAAATTAAAGAATTAGTGCCAAATTTTCCTCATTTGAAAATTGGGGAGGGTTTGTATGACAAGGGTAGATGGGTAAGAGATGAAAATACTAGCATGACCTATTAAGCATTATTCAAAATAGCTTTCAGCCAAAGAAATGCTTTTGCACCCAGTATCAACATCTGGCAATTTGATGTGGGAAAATTGGTAGTCCCAGGAGTCTTCATGGATATTGATATATTAATCCAAATACCAGAAGGATATGATAGTGTAGCCAGGTTTGTGAGAGATATAAATGGAAATGTGTTGATAAGCATCATAGCTGAAGAACCGCGAGAGGTATTCCAACTAAATTATCCCTCTGTTCAACTAGATAAAATTGAATTTTATAAATCAAAGGAGGTGTACAAGGATCAAATGAATTACCTTAGAAATGGACCTCTACAAGAGTTATTTAACAAGGTTGGAGGTTAATTTTTGCTAGGACCTAATACACCAGAACCAATAAAATTGGATTATTTCAACGTAAAAGCCAGAGGTGTATGCAGTTCTTTGAGATAAATCTTTAGAGATTATGAATAAAGTGAGATGCCCATTCATTATATGTTCATGATGGTGCATATTGTCCATCGACATCTAGCCATTATTTTTAATTTTTCTTCTTATGTTTCTGATTTAATCCACCATGGTTTGATAGGCATTAAAAATGCAAAGGTAGCTCAACCATTTGGCTAGTATTCTATGTTAATGCATATGTTCTTGTTCAAGTGTATGAATTATTTTGAGAATGAAATAGATTTGATGAGAGTCAAATATGGTGAAGAAATGCCTTTCCAACTATGGAGCACAAATTTATCATGGGATAGGAAAGAGGCCAGCTACATCACATTTGACAAATGTTTTGCTTCTAGGCTTAGAGCCTTATTATTTTCTGAAAATCCTAGGACCCACAAAGCTTTTTTGAATCTCTTAAGACCAAAGTAATATGCTCAAAGTATCAAGATAGTACATAATTGGGGTGATGTTAATTTATACCCTATTTCAACAATTTTTAGAGTGTATGGTTTCATAGGTACCCCATATGTACTCTGATATAAAGTCCCTCTTAAAATGGGCATTGTAGAGATAATCAGGAAAATTGGTGGAATGCAGGAGGAGGCCTTAACAAGAAAGGTAAAAGGTACCATTTTTCCCACCATTAAAAGTGTGCACCAGCTTGTTTTCATGTCTCAATCCAAGTATGTGAAAGAATTGTTGAAGAAATTTGGTATGGATGATTCAAAACCTGTTTGTACTCCTATGGTTACTAGTTGCAAAGTGGTAAAGGATGATGATTCACCTAAAGAAAATAAAAAAATTTAAAGATCAATGATCAGTGGCTTATTGTACTTAACACATACCAAACCTAACATTATGAATGTAATTTGTATTGTTGCAAGATTGCAAGAAGAACTGAAGGAATCACATGTTGTTTCTATTAAAAGGATATTTAGATACTTGAAGGGAATGATTAATTATGGCTTATGGTATGGTAAGGATGATGATTTTACATTGATTTCTTTTACTGATGCAGATTAGGAAGGTAATGGGGATGACAGAAAGAACACAAGTGGTGGAGTATATTCTTGGGAAAATGGTTAGTTTCATGGGCAAGTAAAAAGAAAATTTGTATGTCACAATCTATTTTTGAAGCTGAATATGTTGTTACTATTGTTAATTGTACACAAGTGATATGGATGAAGAAAATGTTGAAAGATATCAGAGTGAGTATTGATGATTTTATTGCTATCTATTATTAAAAATCAAGTGCTATCAATATTTCAAAGAATCTTGTGTTACATTTAAAGGCAAAGCATATATCTATAAAATATCATTTCTTGAGAGACAAGGTAAGTGAAAAGAAATTCAGATTGGAGTATGTATGTACTAAAGATAAGATTGAAAATATCTTGACAAATCCCTTTACAAATCATACTTTTGAGTATCTTCGAGGTAAGCTTGGGATGATTGAACCTCTTGATCAGAGCTAGAGATGCATTGATTTGCAGTAGTCTAGTGCATGTACAAAGATCATCATTGTTCTAGATTGATATTTTGGTGGCTACTACTAAGGAGGATTAGTTAGTATTGTGAGGTATATTATTGAGAGAGATAATTGTTCATATTTTTGGCCTCTATGAATTAGTGCATATATGTGCCTTTATCATTGATGTCAAGGGGGGGGAGATAGTCATGTGAAAAACAAGGCATATTGGTGCAGGAGCATATAGGGGTTTAAGTGCTAAGCCCTCAAATTTTGATTTGTAATAACTTGTGAAGGTCATGGTTAGAATAAGGGTTCCATGGATTCCATTAGGTTGGTTAGTATGGTTTTTTATGTGTGTTTGTTTATTGTTTGTAACCTGTCTGAAATTACTCAATGGGCACTTAGGCCTAAATGTGAGAACACAATGCAAAATGGGGTCATTGTAATTAGGGAGTAATGTTTTAGTCTTGAATTTTTTATGAAGTATTAAAACTTCATTTTGCACCCATAGATTGGGTCAATGCATTGATAGTGGTAAATTTGTGAAAATTGCAAAAAGTTGTTAGAGCAACTTTTCAAAGTTGCTTGACAACATTTAGGTAGAATAGTGCACTTTGCAAGAAATTAGGTATGGTCTCTCACAATAGGTTCATACACATGAAGGAGACATATTTAAGGCCTTGTGAGGTATTTTAAAAATGTTGGAAGCCTTTTTGAACATTTTTACTCGTCAATAAAGTTGACAGTTTCTGATAATTATGCTTAGTCTATTTACAGAATAAGTAATTCTTGTCTAATGGATTGAATTTGAGTTGCTTTCATTTTAATTAGTTAAAATAGGGTTTTTCCTTTCTTTTTGTTCTCATTAGTTTGATTTTTGTACAATTTTTTAATTCTATTTAAATTTAACAACCAAGACTGTGCTTGTTGGTAGTTTTGGAATTTTATTAGAAGAATGCATCCATATTGAAACTCCATCAGGGAATCTACATGGCCATTAGAAGTATTGAAGTGGGGGCTATGTACAGTATGTTCTATTTTGTGGCAATTCAGAATACTCAAAACTATGATTTTGAGAGCATTCCCTAGGTGAGCACAGTGAAATCCTAACTAGGGACTTTTGAGTTGTAGAATTTGTTTCTGGTAGGTACGGATTCAGAAATGACATCCAAGGACATGGAAGGATGAATGGAGACAAGAGATAATCCTAGGCATGAGATGGAGTTCCTTTGAATCCATATTGCATATTTTTTAAACCAAAGATCAGTCAAAGGGTGCAAATTAGGCTTATATAGGTGATTTAGGATTTGGGCATTGTATAGAGTATTGAAGAATCAAGGCCTACAAAATATTTGAGGTCTTCCAAAAGGGTTCTTAGAGATGTGAGATATTCATTGGGTTTTTTGTAATAATTTTGAGTTAGAACCCAAAAACCTCAGAGTTAGGGCTAATTGAGACCTACAAGCCTAGTAGGCCTAAAACCATCAAATTTGTTAGCAATGAAGAAGTTCCTAGTTGAGAAAGTAGAATGGATTAGGGATTAGGTTAATTGGCCTAGTTAGAGACCTTTTTAACTCCTGAAAGAGGGTCTTGAAGTATTGAAATGAATAGGACCATCCTATGATGTATTGAAAGAGCCATTTGAATGGATAGCTTAAATACTAGTAGAGTAACATCCCAATGATTGGGAGTCCTAGATTAGGAACCTAATTGGTGAAAGGTTAAAGGAGAAGGAGAAGGTGAGAAGAACCTAGAGAATCCCTATGAAAGTGGTATCAAAGCCTAAATATCTAGGCAGGAAGTAGTTGCATATCTGATAGTGAATTCATGGATGAATCTACGATGGTGACAAATGTAGAGTTGGCCAAGAAGGTCGATGAACAAGAAGAGGATAATAGGATGCTCAGGGAAAGGTTAGCCCAATTGGAGAACAAGTTAGGGGAAGTTGAAGTAAATACTAAGGAGGTGAGTGTGAAAATAACTAAGAAAGAAAGAAAATACAAAGCTATAGAAGAGGAAGATGCAATCCCTGAACCAGGCCATGTTTTACAAGAAGAACCTTTCCCTAGAGCCCTCAAATCCATAGGAGGAAAATCATTAGGAGTACAAATTTTTAGTGGGAAGATGGAGCACGATATTATCTAGGAGTGGATTGAAGGATTGGAGAATCATTTTAAGTTTGAAGGTGTTAGTGAAGGCCAAAAGGATAAGGTGGCTAAATCTAGACTGAGAGGAGCTTCCCTAACCTGGTGGAAGTTTGTCCAAGAAGAGAGACAGAAGGAAGGGAAGAAACCTATCAATTCTTGGAAGTGCATGGTGGCCAAAATCAAGGAGACATACATACTAGAGGATTATGTAATCCAAATGCATAGGAAATGGAAAAACTTCAGACAAAAGGATCTTGATGTTAATACATATACAGACGAATTTAATATTTTATATTTAAGATCTAGTGTGGCCAAAGATGAGAACATCAAAGTGGCCAGATATCTGAATGGATTGAGATGGATAATTAAAGAAGAGATTAGTTTATTTAACCCCACCAAAGTGTAGAAGTGTCATTAGTTGACACTTAAGCTGGAAGAAAGTTGTAGAAATATGTAGAATAAGAGTCATAGAGGTAGAGGCAGAGATGGAAGAGGATAGAGAGGTGGTTTTGGTGGAAGGATCATAGACCAAAGGTCCCAAGGGGAATCCAAGTTGACACAGTAGAGTGGGGATTCTAGTGGTAGAGGCAGCTACAGAGGAAGAGGATCTAACAGTAGTAGAGGCATATTTGGAGGGTTAAGAAGAGGATCCTAATTCTCCACCATGAAGTACTACAGTTATCATCAAATTGGACACCCTAATTTTAGATGTCAAGAGAAATGTTCATCATCACAAGGAGGGCATAGGAAAGTAAACTATGTTAAAGATGAAATTAAAAGTGTAAATTCTCTAGAGGTTAATTTGGATTCAGAGGTTGGAGAGAATCTCATGATGAGGAGAATCTTGATCAAAGAGCCAATGAAGGAGGAACCAAGGCATCGGAGGTCACTATTGAGAATCAAGTGCAAGATTTTGGGTAAGGAATGTAAAGTTGTCATTGACTCAAGGTCTAAATATAATATTATTTTAGAAGAAGAAGTTAGGAAATTAAAATTATAGAGAATCTCCCATACTAATCCCTATAGAGTCACTTGGTTGAACAAGGGACAAAATGTGCTATTCAATGAACATGATTGGGTATGATTTACCATAGGTAGATACAAGGATAAGGTACTTTGTGATGTTTTGCCTAGGGAGACCTGTCACCTCTTAATAGGTAGACCATGAAAATATGATAGGAAATCAATCCATGATAGGACAAAGGATTCATATGCATTTTAGAAGGATGGGGTTACCTTTAGAATTCAATCCATCCTATATGAGGAAGAAGTTAAACCCACTAGCCTTAAGGTCCTCTTAGTTGGGAGAAAGAGTTTCTAAACACTCTCAAAGAAGGTGATGGAGTAGGATTTTCTTTGGTATTGAAGCCTATGGAAGAGATGGTAGCTAGAAAAGTGGAGATCCCAAAAGAGGTTCAAGTTTTGTTATATGAGTTTAAAGACATAGTAAGTGATGGGACACCAGCTTCTTAATTTCCACCACCAAGAGCTGTAAGTCATCAGATAGAATTTATACTAGGAGATTCCTTTCCTAATAAGTCATCATGCAAGATGACACCTTAGAAAAATGAGGAAGTGGCTAAACAGGTGCAAGAACTCCTAGATAGTGGGTTAATATGGAAGAGCATTAGTCCTTGTACAATCCCCACTATTTTGGCCCCCAAGAAAGGAGGAACATGGAGGTTGTGTAGTGAATCTAGAGCCATTAATAGAATAACTATTAGGTATAGGTTCTCCATTCCTAGAATTGAAGGTGTTATATGGACTATTTAGGGGGTACAAAGTACTTTACAAAGATAGACCTTACAAGTGGCTATCACTAGATAATAATCAAGGAGGGAGATGAGTGGAAGACAACCTTCGAGACCACATAAGGGTTATATGAATGTCTTGTTATGCCCTTTTGGCTGAAAAATGCCCCTAGCACATTCATGAGGGTAATGAATGAAGTCCTAAAGGAGTATATTGGTAAGTTTGTAGTTGTCTGTTTAGATGACATATTGATTTTTAGTAGAATAAAAGAAGAACATCTTGAGAATCTAGCTATTGTTTTGAGGAGATTATATGATGAGAAGATAACCATTAATTTGGACAAGTGTGATTTAAGTAAGAATTAGGGTCTCTTGGATTTGTAGTCTCCCATTGTGATTTTAAGACACACATATAAAAGCTAGAATCAATTCTTTATTGGCCTCCTAAGATATCTAGTGAAGTGAGAAGCTTCCATGTATTGGCACAATTTTATAGAAAGTTCATCGGGAAATTTGGTGGTATATGTTCACCCAGTCTAGACACCATAAAAGGAGGGACTAAGACTAAGTTCCAATGGAAAGAATAAAAAATAAGGGGTTTGAGATTTTGAAGAAGAACGTGGCTACTCTTGAGCTATCTTGGTGTTACCTAGTTTTGATAAAATTTTCACAATTGAGTGTGATGCAAGAAATGTTGTAGTTGGAGAAGTACTAAGTTGGGAGGGTAGGCCTATGGCCTTTTTTTAATTAAAAGACCAATGAAGATAAATGAAGGTACTATTCTTATGACTTGGAGTTATATGCTCTTATTCAATCCTTGAGGAAATGGAGGAATTACCTCTTTCCAAAGGATTTTTTTTCTATACAGATAATCAAGCACTTAGTTTCCTTAACTCTCAAGATAAGTTGAGTCATAGGCATATCAAATGGGTAGAGTATCTATAGTCCTATAAATTAACTATTAAGAAAAAGAAGGGTCAACACAATAAAGTTGTTGATGCTTTAAGTAGAAGTTTGTTGATAGTCCAAGAGATTTACTTAAAGAGTATTAGGATTGATAGTTTTAAGGAGCTTTATAAGGATGATGAATATTTTACTACAGCCTACAAGGTATGTCAGGATTTTGGGAATCACTTCAATAGTTACTATGAATATTATACATTGCAAGATGGATTTTTGTTTAAAGGAGGTCAGCTCTTTGTACGAAGGGGGTCAATGAGAGAAAATTTGATCCAAGGAAAACATAATTGTAGTTTGATTGGACATTTTGGGTTGAACAAAACCTTCAAATTGATACAAAGATTCTACTATTGGCCAAAGATATCATAAGGTATTTGGAATACTACACTATATGCCAAAAAGCCAAAGGAACATCTTCAAATGCTGGAATCTATCAACCTTTACCAATTCCCAATAGGCCATGGGATTGTGTAAGTATGAATTTTTTTGTTGGGTTACCTAAGACAAAGATTGGTTTGATAGCATCTATGTTTTGGTAGATAGATTTAGTAAAATGTCTCATTTTATTCCTTGTAAGGTAACTCATGATGCATGTCAAATTGCAAATTTATTTTTCAATTAAGTTATTAGGATTCATGTGTTACCAACCAGCATAGTGTTTGATAGAGAATCAAATTTTATTGGTCATTTTTCAAAAATCTTGTGGAAAAGGCTACAAAAAAACATGTCCTTTGGGTATGCATACCATCCTCAAACTGATGGGTAGACATAAGTTGTAAATAGGATGCTCAGTAATCTCTTAAGGTTCTTGACAAAGGAGTATGGACAAGCATGGGATCAGGTTATTCATCAAACTGAATTTGTATAAAATGATATTGTTAACAGAATGAAAGGGAAGAGTCCATTTGAAGTTGTTTATGGCCTACATCCAAGGGGTGTATTGGAGCTTAGATAATTTGGAGGAATAGAAAAGAGAAGTGGATATACTGAGGATTTTGCACAATCCATGAAGGAGAAACATGATTAAGTGAAATAATCTCTAATAGAGAACACTAAAAAGATTAAGGATATAGCTGATATAAAGAAGAAGGATGTGCAGTATCAATTTGGAGACCTTGTCATGGTGTATTTGAATAAAGAAAGGTTACAGAAGGCAATCCTTAACAAGTTGCAGATGAGGAGACTTGGCCCATGTAAGATTTTTTCCAAATATGGAAATAATGCCTATAAAATTGACTTACCAGCTGATATAGCTCTATCTCCTATCTTCAATGTAGAAAATATAGTATCCTACAAGGGTCCCAATGTAGACAAGGATAACAAAGTACCTGAAGTTACAGAGGAAGTAGCAGACTTGTCTTTACCCTCTTAGCCTAAGCCACTAGCAAAGAGGATATTGGGGTATCGAGTCGCCAAACAAACCAGACACAAGATCTACATGGAGAATATTGTCAAGTGGAGTGGGTCCTCTGAAGTAAAAGCCACTTGGGTCCTTGAAGGTGATTTAAAGAAGCTGGGAATTGATCCCATTGTCTTGTCACCTCCTGTGACTTAGCTTTTACTTGTTGGGGAGAATGGTGTAGGAGCACATAGGGGTTTAAGTGCTAAGACCTCAAATTTTGGTTTTTAAGACCTTGTGAAGGTCATGGTTATAATAAGGGTTCATTGGAGTCTGTTAGGTTTGGTTAGTATGGTGTTTGATGTGTGTTTGTTTATTGTTTGTAACTTGTCAAAAATTGCTCAATGGGCACTCAGGCCTAAATGTGAGCACACCATGCAAAATGGGGTCATTGTGATTAGGGAGGAATGTTTGTCTTAATTTTTTTTATGAAGTCTTAAAAAATCATTCTTCACCCATAGATTGGGTCAATGCATTGATAGTGGTAAAATTGTGAAAATCGCAAAAAGTTGTTAAAGCGGCTTTTGCAATTCAAATTTGGTTGACAACATCTAGGTAAAATACTGCACTTTGCAAGAAATAAGTTATGGGCTCACACAATGGGTTCATAAACATGAAGGAGACATATATAATGCCTTATGAGGTATTGTAAAAGGGTTGGAAGCCTTTTTGAACATCTTTACTCTTGAATATAGTTGGCAATTTTCTGATAATTATGCATAGTCTATTTGCAGAATAAGTAATTCATGTTTTATGGATTGAATTTGAGTTCCTTTTAGTTTAATTACTTAAAATATGGTGTTTCCTTTCTCTTTGTTCTCATTAGTTTCATTTTTTATACAATTTTGTAGTTCCATTTAAATTCAAGAACCAAGACTATGTTTGCTGGCAGTTTTGGGGTTTTGTTAGAAGAATGTCTCGATCTTGAAAATCCCCTGTGGAATATTCATGGCCAATGAAATTATTGAAGTGGGGGATATGTATAGTATGTTACATTTTGTGGAAATTCAGAAAACACAAAACCATAAGTTTGAGAGCATGCCCTAGGCGAGCACAGTGTATGCCTGACTAGGGACTTTTGAGTTTCAGAGATTGTTTCTTGCAGGTATGAAATCTGAAATGGAATATAGGGACATGGAAGGTTTCATGGAAACAAAGATAAGCCTACACATGGGATGTAGTACCTTTGAATCCATTTATTAGAGTTTTGAAACCAAAGATTAGTCAAAGGGTGCAAATTAGACTTATAAAGGTGATTTAGGATTTGGGCATTGTATGAAGTATTGAAGAATCAAGACCTAAAAAATATTTGAGGTCTTAAAAAGGGGTGCTCAATAAGGTTAGGTGTTCAGCAGGGTATTTGTAATAATTTTGAGTTAGAACCCAAAAAACTTGGAGTTAGGGCTAATTGAGACCTACAAGCCTAGTAGGCCTAAAACCATGAAATTTGTTAGCGATGAAGAAGTGCCTAGTTGAGAAAGTAAAATGGATTGGGGAGTAGTTTGATTGGACTGATTAGATACCTTTTCAACCCCTAGAAGAGGGTCTTGATGGATTGGAAAGAATAGGACCATTCAATGATGTATTGAAAGAGTTATTTGAATGGATAGCTTGAAGACTAGTGGAGTAACATCATAATGATTAGGAGTCCTAGATTAGGAACCTAATTGGTGAAAGGTTCAAGGAGAAGGAGAAGGTGAGAAGAACCTAGGGCATCCCTATAATATATGTATATAGGTAGAGAATTCATGTATTGATTATGGAACAAAGGGGGATAGATTATTTTTTGATTGAGAGACTCTAAAAGATATATTGTAGATATTCTTTATAGTACTGTTGATATGATTTATTTGTGCATTGATTTTTTTTTTCACATCATATGTTTCCATAAATGCCAAAGGGGATTTTTTTGAGATTTATGGGGTATCATGCGTATATGTGTTGAAATTAATGTTTTATCATTGATGTCAACATATGCCTACTATTGGTGGCAGTGCTCCTGGTATATTTAGTGGGAAGGGTGTGCTTGTATGGCTACTGTATTAGAGATCATATGTTGTAAAATTAGAGAAGTGTTTAGAGATATCTTTAGTTGACCTATGTCAATTTATAGAGGTTCGCATGTTTATTTCAGTGAGCTATGTATGATTTATCAGAGACTGACATTTTTCATTGTTCAGACAGAGACAATGTTGTATTTCTTGGATCGGTATGGATTGGTTATGCAATATTCTTGGTTTCTAACCTAGAAATGAGCTTAGGACATGCATGTGTGCTCTCACCTTGAATGGTTCATGATTTTGATGCTAGAAATATTTTTTACTTAATTAATAGAGGTTTCTGATTAGTGTTCCTAATGAATGGTGCAGAGATATTTATGAATTTGATACAAAGTTGTTATTTTTGTTGTCATGGAATTTCATGTTTCTCACTGATGTTTCTAGATTATATCATATATGTGTTTCTGTATTACATTGGATTATGTGATCAGATTTGGTGATTTTCATGTAACGTGTTTTTTTTCTTATTATTCTTGTCCAACATGATGATGTAGCGTGTTGCGAAGGATCATGGCATATTAAGCTACAATGAATTAATATTTTATAATTAGGTCCTTGGATGACCTAGCGTAAATAATTTGATGTAGTGTATAAAATAATGTAATAATTTTAATTGATAAGAGTGGTAGAGTGTGCTGATGGTGAGAATGTGTGAAGATGTATGAGTGGAGTCTACAATTGATGTAGAGATTTGATGTACTTCATTAGAACAGTATTGGCATGACAAAGATATGGTACAAGAGAACCTAGGAGATCAATGGATCTCATGAGATATTGGTGTCTTTACAAATTTAATAACATCATGATAGACCATTCACTATGTTTTAAACCTTGTAATAAGGCCTTGGAGCGAATTCTATGTTTGTAACCTATCTGGACCTACTTGGTCAACTATAGTCAAAACTCATCCAAAATGTGTGATTGGGTGAAAATAATGTTTTCTAGTGTTTTTGGACCATATGTGATCTATTGAAAAATATGCTAAGTTGTTTTGATAGGTTAGGGATACTTTTGAGATCAGATGTAAAAGTTGTCAAAAGTTACTATGCAACTTTGACAACATTTTGTGTATCTTTGTCCAATGGCTAAATAATTTTAAAATTGATTGGAATCAGTTGAGAAAGGTCCAAATTGGTGATGATGCATTTATATGCCCTATTTTATAGACCCTAGGATGAGTTTTTATCAGTACCTATTTATGGTTTCCTATTATATTTGCTGAAAACTCTATACTCTTTATGTTATTATGTGGCATGCAGCCACTAAGACATCTTCTATGGTTTAATGCTTTTAAAAATACAAACACGTAGAAATTAGTGCTATATTACTTATGAAAATTTAATGGTTATGTTCTTATAAGTAATTTTTGTTTTAACATGAATGAATGCATGCGTGTTTGACGAATTATTTCCTTGGATGTCTTGAATCTAACATTTAAGATGTAGAGTATAAATAGAAAGAGAAGGTTTGACCAGGTGAATGCACCAGGCACTGGATACCTAGACCCATTCTTGTAGCTAACTTGAGCATTAGCAAATTAAATGCAACTTGAAGTGGCATTTCCAATAGTACCAAGGTGGCATCAGCTGAGTGGAGACCGAGTCGCTGAACTATAAGTTTCTTTGAGTAAATCTAGGAAGAAGTGGGAAGCTAGATCTGTTCTTCCTCTATCATAATAGATCTTTCCTTCTTCATGGATGTCTTTTGTTTTCCCACTTTCTAGTTTTCCAGCTTTCCAAATAAATGACTATGCCTTTTGTATAGCATGAGCTATTAGGATAGTTAGATGTTTTTCTATAAATAAGCCCCACTCATGCATAAGAAGAAGGGTGTTATTAGTTTTTGATTACGGTAAAAATAGGTTTTGAAGGGACCCCGAAACCCTTTAACAAAGTTGTTATTAGTTAGAAGAATATAGTTTCACTATTTTTTTATAGTTTTATATGAATATTGTACTTTTTGTTTCAATCAATAGAAAAGAAGGTGTTGATATTTGGTTCAGTATATTTGAGTTTGGTTACTCACTCAAGGGGGCCCACTTGGTGAGGAATTTGTATTAGTTAGAATCATCTATATGTAGTTTCATTTCTTGTATCTTCTTATCATAATTCTGGTGTTAACACAGTTCCTGTAGCCAAAGTCACGGGATAGTCTGTTACTTCCTGTAGCCAAAGCATCAAAACTGTTGAGACATTATAGTTGTGTTTTCAAGTCTTTGCATTCCTAAAACACCTTTATTTATTCCCTTTCCATTATATAATTCCTATAGTGATAGACTAGTTTCACTTTCAGGCAATTTATTTTGTGTAGCTATAGACTAGTTTCCCTTTCAAGAAATTTCTTTCATGCAGCCATAGCGTGGTTTGAGTGAAATCCTTGGTGAATATATCTTGCTGAACCATTTAAAGTACTACGTCACTGGCTTGATAAATTAAATGAGTTTTTATGAAGAGGATAGCTTCTAGGTAGGATGTCCAGTCCCTGAGTCTTGGTGAGAGCCTATTTTTAATTCCTTTAATAGAACCAACCATTTTTGGTGTTGTTGCTAGGGACGGTGTCAAACCAAGTGCTCAACTCATCAATTTGTAGAATTTACTTCAAGCAATTAAATTCCTTTAAAATAGAGTCAACCACCAAATTTTTTCATTCCATCACCACAATTTTAATTTAGCTACATGCATAGAAGAAGAAGAGACGCTCTAGGAAGGTACTTGCCAAACTACCCCAATAACTAATTTAGAGATATATTTGCACCAGAAGAAGACAAAGTGGAGGGTCAATTCGTGGATTCCATTGTAAACCTTCATATTTCATCATTGTCATCATCATCTTCATAAGACAATTCACTAAAATTTCACCTTCCTGGAGAGAAAAATGAGTTTAATCATTTTGCTGAAGCCTTGGCCAATCTTAGAATCCAATGCCCAGAGCATCAAGAAGAGAATATATTACCTCTAGTCATCTACCAACCTCAAGTTCCATCCAGGATGGTGAACCCTCCTAATTTTGCATTTCCCATGACTGACCAACATGATAATAACACCCTCAAGAATATCCCATCTTCAACCCTTCCAAAATTCTATGGCCTAGTAATTGAGGATCTAGATACCTTCCTCTTTGAGTTTGATGTCTTCTATCATAGTTATGACTACACCACAAATGCCCATAGGCTCAAATTATTTCCTGCAACTCTGCAAGAGTTTGGATTGAGATGGTTTAAGAGCTTAGGCGAGGTTGTTGTCCATGATTGGGATGAATTGAAGAGTGCATTCTTTACAAAGTATAAGGAGTACTACAAGGGAAATGACATGCAAGGGGATGACATCTTCAAGATGAAAAAGTAGGAGGATGAGATTCATGAATATTATGTGTCAAGATTCTTGTTTATCTTGCAGAAGAATACACAACATCAGCTCAATCAGGAGTCCCAAAAACTTCTCTTTCTGAGGGATATTAATGAGGGGTGCACTGAAGCCTTAGATCTCATGGCCTAAGGTGATATCACCCAATCTACATGGGAGGATATCAATAAATATGAATCAATTACTCTAGAGACAGTCCTAAGGAGGGTAGAGGATATAGGTCTACATTGGGGAAACCTAATGGAGCTAGAGCCTCTTAGATAGAAATCACACCCTTGATGTTCGACTTCAAACAAGGCATCATCAATAACATGGACACACATTTGGACACACTGAAGGCAAAAAAGAAACATGAAGTGGCCAAATCTATTATGGCATAATTTTTTCCACATTGTAGACTAAAGAAGAGAGATTTCTGGTGCAATTTGGTTGCTAATATGGAGATTGCATAGCTACCCACTAGTTATAAACAAATTGAAGGAGATGATGAGAAAGTATTCTTCATTGCACAATAAAGACTATGGGCTCAAAGACAAGGTACACCTCAGGACCCTCTTACATTTAATAGTCCATTTTATAGTAGTTAATGGAAACCTCCTCTTAATAATTACTACTCTCCCTGGAATAACTCACAACGTCAATGGAAAACTTACCCCAGTCCTCAATGAAAAATACCTAAGGGAATTGGAAACAACCCCAAGGGAATTGGTAGCCTCCACAAGCTAATTTGAAGAAAAATCAATAGTGGTGGGGTGGTTAGCAATGACTAAACCAATAACAAGGATTTCTGCAACCACCATCTCAGCCTCAATAGCAGGCACTTTTTCCACTTCCTGCAGCCACTACGACACCTCCCAAGCCTACCCAACTCCCTGCCCAGCCTCAAAAAAATCCTAATAACATACCTCCAGAATCTCAACAAAATGTTTATGCCACTAACCCAAACCAATACCCTACCTATGCTATAATAATCAATCACATTCATTTTTGGTCAGGCACTACTTTACCTACTCCTCCTATTATCACTAAAGTACCTCAAGAAGACTCTGGTCCTAAAATAACTCCAGATACCACTCCAATAAGCCCAATAGTGTTACCGGATAAAGTTCAGCAAGCTCCTCCTCCCTTTCCACAAAGGCTACAAAATGAAAATTCTAATCATACTAACGACACAACCTTTGACATCTGTTGGTGCTTGAAAATGTTTATGCTATCTAAAGCTACCATTATGCCTTAGGAATAATGTTAAGAGTAGTTAGATCCAAGTATGGGAGCTCTATAAGACAATTGGACTAACTATAGGGAAAAGACTGCACTATACACATCTGGCTCTACAAAACTAAGGTGGGTACACCTAATCCAGACAATAACATACAAATCTTTACAATTCTTTAACACTCTAAATTACAACAACAAATCATGGTAAGAAAGTGCTAAATACTAACCAAGCATTCATTGACTCTCTATTACTAAGTAGGACTATGAGGGTTTATTTGAGTCACCATGATCAAAAGCTCTCTCCCCCTTTTGATGTTTTCTTTGAAGTCTTGCTTGATCCCACTTTGGTAGAAGAAGTCCAAGTTAAAGAGCCTTGTGATGTCATATTTACGTTTGAACTTATTCTTTAAATGTGTCATGAGCACGTCTTGTGAAAGCTGGTTCTTTTGGTCAATTGTTGGTATCAGTCTTTTCTTCATGAACCACTTTGAACCACATTGAACCCCGGTTCAAAGTAGTTCAATCAAAGTTTCTAGCCTAATATCAGTGATTGTAGGTGGGAACCGTGACACGTCATCGAACCACTTTGAACCGCTTTGAACCTCAGTTCAAAGTAGTTCAAAGTAGTTCAACCGAGGATTCAATAAAGCACAAATGTGATGTGACAACTAAGTTGATGGCTGATATGACATGTCAGAGCATACCCACCAAAATGATACTACGGTTGATTTGGAAAAGTAGTGGCCACGCGGTAAAAGTCAAGCTAGCAATGCAGGTTAAGGTAGATGTTTTTTGGCATGAATAAAGGGATAGCATTTAATGCAGCAATAATGAATTAAGGGCATTTAATTAAACAAAGTGAAGGCTAGATGTCACATCAACAGCTTCATTTCATTCCATCCTACATGCAACATTTAATTATCATCTCTTGGATTATTTTCCCATAGAGTGAGTTTTCTTTAAATTCCATCCTTCAAGCTCATTTCCTTTCAGAGCTAAGTTGTTGAGCCTCAGCTGCGATGGATAGAAGTTTTGGTTTTTCAGTTCAGCAGAGAAAAGGTAATGCCCAATAAGCCCTCTATTTGCTTCCTATTTACTACCTAGTTATGCCCTTTTTCCCAAAGATTTTCGTCTTTAATTTACTTGGGTAAAGATAAAAAAAAGGATGAGGTCTAACAAGCATTTCTTCAAAAACACTACAAGTCTAGGTTGTAGAACTCGGGTCATTACAGATATAGATTTGTTGGGAGTTGAAGTAGAAAAGCTAGTTGAAGTTTTGAAAGACTTAGTAGAGGAGGAGTATACTGTAGAATTTATGTCCAATAGTTTACTCCCAGCCGCTACCTTTCCCCCAGCTGTGATAAGTCCAGAACTAATTAAATACTATATATACCACTATGATGTCAAGTCCAAAAGTGTGTTGATTAATGAGGGTAAGAGTATTTTAACAATAAACAGAGAGACGATAATGTCAGTTTTCAAAATCCCAGATGAAGCTTTTTGTAGTTTTAGCCCCACCTAGTCCCTTGCAAAATTCCAAGAAAAGAGTGACAAGAAGCTCAGTAACATCACCCAGAAATGGACTATATCAAACTATAGAGGGGGTTCCAGATTACCCAACATTTTAACCAAAGACCATATGAAAACCCACATCCATAATATCAAGGTTTTGTTGCATAGATTTAGAGGTTCAAAACAAGTACTTATTTTTGAAGACTAGATGTATCACTTTATAGAAATTGTGTTGGAAGGAAGACAGAGTCTGGATTGGGCCAAAATAATTGCAAGTTTGCTAAGAGACCAACTCAAACAGGCGCAAGCTATGTGAAAAGAATTCTATATTTCCTCCTACTTAACCTATTGTCTTGCATGCACCCAAGATCTTATTGGCATTCCTCATGAGCCATGGAACAAAGATATAACCATTTTTAATTATTGTCCTTTATTAATGAAAGATAGGGTTCTAGAAGAATATAGGAGAGTTCATGATGTTTTTCTTGGGAAATTGTGTAATCAGTTAGCTAGAACCCCAAATCAGAGAATTTCCCTAGAAGCACACAAACTAGTTTAGATCTTCAGGAGTTTCTATATCTAGTTTCCTCGGTTCACCTATTTAAGAGTCGATAGTTTTGACGAAGAACCTATCAGATTACCTAGGTTCTGCTTTGATTGTTTCATTTTAGCAGAAGTCTGTAGACAAGTGTTTACAATGATAAAGAATAATCTCCTGGAAGAGAAGTGGGATTTAATGTTTCCAATAAGACTTTGAAATTTGGTATGCAAGAGTATGATAGATGCCTCAGTGATAGGCAACAATTTAGTTGCTTTTCACATGCAGATTTATGAGTCGAGAAAGGGATTTGACAATAAAGGGTTTGCCATGAAGGCTTTCAGTTTGAAAAAGAAGTTCGATCTAAATCCACATATGAAAGATTTGTGGGAGGATATAGGAGATGAAAGGGAAATTTAGATAAGGGATCATTCCAGATTACTGGTTCTCCATATTAAAAGTCCACAGCTCAAGTTTGACATTTCTGATGTGGTCGAAGATGAGTCTGAAATCATTAAACCTGGTTTCACTAAACCTAATGCAGAAACTATGTTAGAGGTGGATTGGACAAGGGACAAAGAAGAAGACATCAAACTAAGAGCTAGGTTCATTCTGGCCTACCTGGACAACTGGTTAAAAAGAAGAAAATTGAACAGAAAGAGGGTCACCTCTCTTAAGTAAACTAGTGCAAGATCGATCTCGATTGAAGTTCCACCTGATTATTCTAACATTTCCCTCTTGAATCCTCATGCAGGAAATTTTCATTCAACTAAGAAAATAGTTGTACCCAGTGGAAATCCCACTGCACCTCAAACAAGGTAAAGAACTAGAGCTAAAAGTTGATTCCAAATGGCTTCCCCTGACTCCAGTGTCATTGACATTAATGTCAATGATGAAGATATCGCTTTTTCACCATAACAGGGAAAAGGAATCCAGGATATAGTAATAGATAAGTTTGAGGTCTAGCAAGAAGCCATGACACCTACCAAGAATATTGAAAATAGGTTGGTTTCTAGCTCAATTCCTCCTTGGCTAACTAAATCGGTGAGCAAGAAATATAGTTTCAAACCTGTGTCTTTTCCAGTTCAAGATATTGTTACCAAATATGTTGCTCGTTCACCAAAAACAAAGAAGGCCAAGAGAAATGCAAGGTTGACCATAGACCCTATCACAGGAAAAGTAACCACTAAGATAGCGACTTTCAAGCAGAAGGAGGGTATTCTTGAACCTACAGCAGAGGATTTTGAAATTACAAAGATGGAATTTTGGGTGCTGAATAGAGACAATCGAGATCACCTCTTCAAATTCTCAGCAGACCATATACTTGGTCAATCCCAGAAGGATGGCAAGGAAAAACACAAGCTCAAACAACTCATAATCATGATGGCTGAGTTCCTTAGTTCACTCAGAAAAGCTGGGGCTCTACCGCTAACTCAATCTCCACAAGATTTTTATCCTAATTCTGTAGATAGTAAGAAAATGCTGAAACATATTCATCAGGGTAGATCCCTGATAGTGTCTATGAAATACTGGATTGGTGGCATCTTCTAGAAGGAAATAAATTCATTCAATAGTTTGTAACTACCTTTGCAGAAGGAGAATCTCTGATCGGGGAGATTCATACTTTGATTCCAACTTGGGAATCAGTTGAGGAAAAATGTGCTACTATTGTATCCCAAGTTGCTGAGATAAAAGGATATGGAGTTGGGAAGTTCCTGGCAGAGAACCCAATGAAAATGATAGATGTATGTATGCTCTTCATTCTAAAAAGAACCTAAGTTGGAAGAGAAATTTTTTTAAGGTGGCAGTCTCGAGCATGCACACGATGGAGAAAGAGATCAAACAAATGCATACTAATGCATTAAAAGACATCAAGGTTGTGAACCCATCAGGTATCCTTCAGTTCAACAAAGGAAATATAATGCAGAGGCTATGACCAAGAGTTTTGGGGATGCGATGAGTGATATCAAAGAAAAGGAGGAAATAATAGCTGAAGATTTCACTAGAGTTGCTAATGTGGAGTCCATGTTGTACCTAAATTGAGGACAGTTACCCATACATTTAGAGAAAATTCAGGATTTCAAATGGAAAAAGAGCGCATGTCACACAAAGCTGAATGGTGTGAAGAGCCTCCACTCTCATCCGATCCAAGAGCTAGTGAGTACATTTCAAAGCTAGAAGCTGGTCCAAGAAGCCACATTTGGAGATAATAGCTAAAAGTGCGGGATGGATTTCATGCCTATGATTAAGTTATTTTATTTACATTTTAGTTGTTAAAATTTTTTAATCTATCTTTATTTACTAGTCTGAAACCGTTTCCTTTTCGATTAATTTGGGAGGCCGAGTTTTCAGGGAGGCCTCTCAAATTTGCTAAAATATATATGCTAAGGCAGAAAAATTGGAAAGGAGATGAAATTTTTGGGAATCTGTTAGACTTAGTTTAACATTTTCTGATTTTGTCAAGATTTTTTGCGTTTTCTAAGAGAATTGAATAGAAATATATTGGATCGAATTAATTTAAGACTTTGTCCTATATGATCATGATGTTCTAATGCAATGCTAAGTTTAAATCTTTGAATTTGGACTTATGATATGTCGATTACTTTTTGAATTGGTGTATTTATTGCTCTATGTTGTGGTGAATGCATGGTACTTGTCTGCCTTTATAGATAATTCTCTTCATTATTTCCTTTCAAGTATACTGTATTTCAATCAAATAAATTGTGTCTTTCTTTGATTCTATTTCTTTATGTTTGTATTATCTGAAAATACCTCAATACCTAAGAGTATTTGAGAGATACTTACGTGCTTGAAGGTTAAAAGTAAAATTATTAGTTTTAAATTCAAAAAAAATTTAAATGTTACTAATAAGGAGTTGTACCTCAAACAATTCAGAGGGAAGTGATTATCTCATGCTTACCCAACTATTGTAGGATAGTTTGTTTCCAAAGAGGCATAGAGTTAGTATAATTTGTAAGAAAAATCGAGACAAATTTGTTCACCAATAGATTTTTGGTGACTCTACTAGGGAGTGCACTATCAGAAGACTAATAATTTGTTGCATTTCCATGAATGAATAAATTATGGTGTTGCGCGCTGTTGTGATTCCCAGGCAACAAGAAGTTCCCCCGGTGTTGCAACCATATTTTTTTCTTAGATACTCAAGAAGACATAATAGAGGATCTTAAATCCCTGGCATGGAATTTGAAGGAGAGCAATCAATAGTACCAACAAGTTTGCCTAGTTATAGAAGAAGAAGAAGAAATTGGGTAGTGTTTGAGAGGAATTCCTATTGCTCAGGAAGCTGCAATTGTAGATAGAGCAGCACAAGGTCCTTAGAGAAAGCTAGGGTTTGACATTGATAGTGAAGTTGGCTGAGAAAAGGTACATAAGAGGTGATCGGAGAAAAGGTTTGATCGATGTGGATTTTGAAGCCCTGAAAAACTTGAGTTTTTTCCCTGATTTTAATACCCCAAAGAAAAGAAGAACCAAGACCTGTAGCAGACCCCCTTCACCTTCTAGAAGACCCATCGTATCAAGAATTTTCCAAGACGTTATCCCACCAGGTACTATTATACCTTCAATTTTTAGTGCTCAACCTTTAAATTTCCAACATCCACTCATGGCCACGAATCAACCATGGGGTCAAAATATAGGCCCTTTGAACTTGGGGGTCAATGCCCCTACTACTCTTCCAAAGGGTGCTAATCAAGTTTTACCCAAGTTCAATGGAGATGGAAAGATAACAATTGAAGATCATTTAAGTTCTTTTCACACAGCATGCAGTATTCTTAGTGTTCCTACTCAGGAAGTTGTTGTGAGGCTTTTCGTAAGGACTTTCACTAATGTCGCAGCTAATTGGTTCAATCACTTGCCTCATGGCTCTATTACTAGCTGGGATGATATGAAAGATGTGTATGAAGCAAGCTTCAAAACTCCTGATAATGAAATCTCACTATTTCTTTAGTTGAGCAAGCTAAAGAAAGAAATACATGAACCTATGCGAGAATTTGTGGCTAGGTTCAACTAGATTTTGCAAAGAATTCCTGCCAATTCCACTCCCTGCAATGAAAATAAGAAGATATTCTTTCTCAATGTGGTACCTCCTGATATAAGCTTTCACCTATTAAAGGATGGAGTGACCAATTTCAATGCCACACAAAGGCAAGCCATCAAACTCAAGGATACATTCATCGCAGCGGGAAAGTGGAAGAGAGAAGTTCAATCCGCGGGTGCCTCTTCATTTTCTACAACTAACCATTTGTTTTAGAGGTTGATGAATGACATGGAGATTCTAAAAAGACAAAAAAATAAGTCCAATTCCCCGTATCAATCTCCCTATCAAGACGTTAGCCAGAAACAGTTTGGTCAGGCCCATGGTAAAGTTCCACTTGTTAGAAACACTGAGAGGGGGGGGTGAATTAGTGTTTATCTATTAATTATATTTCAGCCAATTAAACATGAAACAAATATGAATTCAAGAATCTTAACACAAGAACACATAACACATGATATGATTATGGAGAACCTTGATCAGAGGAAAACTCCGGTGGGGATTAGTACCCACAAAATATTGTACTAGGTATAATGAACCTGTTAAAG
>MU227555.1:266367-284231 GCA_018584345.1 Thuja plicata
CATGATATGATTACGGAGAACCTTGATTAGAGGAAAACTCCGGTGGGGATTAGTACCCACAAAATATTGTACTAGGTATAATGAACCTATTAAAGTTCCTTTGCCCTGTTAGAAGCAGTCTTTACAATTTGAGTACAATGACCTGGTTAAAGTTCAGACCCTGTTAGGAGTCTTTTGCAAAAACCTTGTTAGGGGTGTATGGCTCACTGCCCAAATAATATGAAGGCTACAACCCTCTGAATGTTGATATGCACTATATAAAAAATGAACTGCTGTAGTGACACTATTGTCTTATCAGTTCCATGTATGTGTGGATGCTCTTACTTCTTCAAAGAGCTATATCATCTTTTTACTTCATTATACTATCCCTCTATAACTTATTCTTACACAATAATCGACACTTGTAACATATCTTTACATTACATACTTATATCTTCAAATCCAAATAGGTGCAACCCAAAACAAATCATTAGTCGGCCCTAAAACAAAAATACATAATGCTTCCAAATAAGTTGGCTCAATCATGTTTACTATAAAATTAATTACATTATTACAAACTTAAAACTAAAGGTGCTTAGCCATTACATTATAAAATCATACACGCTGATCAAAACTGTAGTCGGCTTCCATGCTCTGTTTCTTGGACTGCAGGTTTACTAATTTGTCTGTAACTTTTCTGTACTGATGTTCCATACTCTACGTGTTTGGATCTAGAATGTATATACACCATAGAGTATATATCTAAGCATGCATGTTTTGGTGTGATCTCTAACATGTGTGCTGATGTACTGATCTCTGTATCTCTTTGTCTGTCCTATTTTCTATACTTAGTCATTTTATCTTCTAAGTTATCTTTGACAGAAACTTAGTATGACTTTGTTGCCATGATTGACAACACAAAATAAGTCATGCTTCCTTAGAAAGTCAACTTACCAACACCACTCTTAATAGGCCCATAGCCTAGGTTTCAGATTGAAATGCCATCTAAAGAAACCATGTGTTCTTTCCATTTGACAACTGATCACAATGGTGAAATGTGTCCAGACTGGCTCATATGTCTTTACATAAACTCAACCAAGGATACTATTGGGATTGAAGAGTATAGAGAAGAAAAAACCTCTCTTGATATCAGGCACTCAAGTTCTTTTTATCTGGAATATGATTCCAACTCTGAAAGAGGCGGGAATGTACTCGCGACTCTGCAAGACCCCTCATGTGCATTCCTTACTAGAAATCAAAGAAATAAAAAATTCACTCCTGGAGCAGGTACATTTGATGCTTTTCCAAGGAATAAAGAAGCTAGAAAAGGTGATTCCTCATCCACCCTGAAGAACTGAGGAATTAAAATCTTACAAAAAGGTAACGTGGTTCCTAGTCCTCCTGCCTTTGATTTTGTTGGATTTTGTAAAACAACTTCCATTGCCATCTCCCAAGCTGAATATTTAAAGATGAATCCTAAAGAATTAGATAGGTTGGTTAAATATGTGAAAGGAGATTCGATCCCGAATACCCAACCAAATAAATGACTTATAGGAGAAAAAACCATAGTTGAAGAACCTCCTATTTTTGTCTCTGAAGACACCCCATAGATACCTGATGATTACCCTAATGTCAACTTTGTAGAAAATGAGATAGAAGAAAAGAAGCCAAATCCTTTTTATATCTCTTTTCTGTTAAATGGGCAGAAACTCAATAATTGTATAATTGACTCTGGTGCCTCTGATAATATAATGCCCGCCCCAGTCGCCAAAGCCCTCAGTCTTACCCTAACCAAGACTTTTGGCCATTGCTACTCTATGGATGGAAAACAAGTTCCTTTGATGGGGTAAGTGAAAGATGTGCAAGCTATCCTCACTGCATGTCCAGATAAACATTTGAATTTAACAATCCTAGTAGCAGACATTCTAGCCAGTTACAGTATGTTACTTAGTAGAACCCTCTATAAAGATATGGGAGGCAATATAAAGATGGACTGGTCTGAAGTGATGATTCCAGTAGGCAATAAGAAGATAAAAATTGAGCTAGAATCTAAAAACAAATAAACTGTAGTCCCTTTAGATAATCCCAGAGCTCAGATCCTCTTTCAAGAATGCCATTTTTGTAATTATGTGGTTTTATCTAACGGCAAAAATGATTATGTTGCCACCGAATCAGAAAATGATGATTTGTAGAAAATAGAGTTTGATGGTAGTTGTTCTAATTTTGGGTCAAGATCTGGGGTAGGTCTTTCCCCCCTAATGGAGAGTGTATTCCTTTATCTTTTAAGAAGGATTTTAGAAATACCAATAACACGGCCAAATACAAATCATTACTGTTAGGTTTGGAAGAGGAAAAGCTAAGAGGGGTTAAGACGTTACTTGCTTAGGTTGATGTTGATCAGATTATGAAGTAGGTAAGAGGATAGTTCTCAGTCAAGAATGAAAAATTAAAACACTATAGGAATTTAGTGTGGGATGAACTTGAATCTTTTGATGCTTTTTCTACTGAGTTCATACCCGGAACCTTAAACACTAAAGCAGATTCTTTAGCGATTTCATCTTCATTACCTTTTCCACATCCAAATTTTAAAACTCATAGTTACATGATAGAAATGGTATACCGACCTAAAGTACTAGATAATGTAGAGAATTGGCAAGTATTTGATGGTGATTCCCATCTTAGTGATTTCTTGGGATGTATTAGCAACTCTGCAAATGTTTATTTCAAAGGTTATGAAAATGAGTGTAAGGAGACCTGTGAAGGCTTAGTGGAAGATGATGGAATTATACAAATCAAAGGAAACAAAATCCCTAAGGGATTAGTCTCTCTAGAATATTTGTTTTGGAGAAAGAATTACAGTACAGTTAAGGAAAAAGTGTCTCAAGCTCATAATCCTAAGGAATGCGACAAAATCAATATAGGTGATGAAGATGATCCAAAATGGATTCCTCTAGGAAAGACTTGTTCCCAACAGGAGAGAGATGACCTCAAGAGATTATTAATAGAATATATGGATTTTTTTGACTGGGCATACAAAGATCTTAAAAAATTTAGAGGTGGTCAGTTAAGACATCACATCCCTTTGAAAATGGATGCCAAACCTTTTCGCCAAAAATTGAGAAACTATAATCTGAAAGTGTCTGAAGCCATATTGAAGGAAGTAGAGAAGATGTTGTAAGCTAGAATTATCTACCCCATTAACCATTCAACTTGGATCGTGAATATAGTCCCTGTAAGGAAAAATAATAGTGAGATCAGGATTTGTGTAGATTTCCAAAACTTAAATCAGGCCAGTCTCAAAGATAATTATGCATTGCCAGTTATGGAACACATGCTTCAAGAAGTATCAGGCTCAAAAGTAATGTCTATGCTTGACAGTTATTATGGATATAACCAAATCAATTTAGCAAAGGAGGAACAACACAAAACAACAACCTTTATAACCCCTTGGGGTACTTTCACGTACAACAAGATGCCATTTGGATTAATCAACACTGGTGCTACTTTCTAGAGGGCAACAAATTTTTCATTTGGGGACCTTCACAATAGGATCATTGTGATCTATTTGGAGGATTTGACCATTTTTTCCAAGAAGGAAAATTCTCAAGTTGTATGTGAATTTTTGTTGAACTATACCTTTATAAGGTTTGGGATCCTAGTCAAGATAGTGGTGGATAATGCTACATAATTTTCTTTGGGAGAAATTTCAGCTTTTTTTTATGAACATGGAATATCACTAGCTCATTTGTCAAATTACTTTCCACAGGGAAACGACCATGTGAAGTCCAGCAATAAGAATCTGGTAGCTATAATGAAAATTGTTTTGAATGATAATCCCCGTGATTGGCATAAGAAGTTATATGAGGAATTATGGGCTAACAAAACTACTCCCAAAAGAGCTATCGACATATCCCCTTTTGAACTTGTGTATGGGATAGGAGCCCATGTATCTTTACCTCTGGAATTATCCACGACTAAGCTGCAAATAGTAATTGAAGACAAATATTTTCAAAGTTCCCTGGAGAAATGTGCCATGTACCTGAATAAACTAGAAGAAGAGAGGGATGACTTGGTGGACCATATTACAGAGCATCAACTGAAAGTTAAGAAGATTTTTGACATGAGGGCTCGTACCAAGAAGTTCATGGAAGGAGAAGAAGTGTTTTTGTGGGACAAAAGGAAGGCACCCAAAGGTTCCCATGGGAAATTTGAATATTTGTGGAAAGGTTCGTTCATTATCATAGAGACAATTGGTTCCAATGCTTTTCATTTTTCCTACCTAGATGGTGTCAATATTTCATTAACCTATAATGGGCAAGACCTAAAGTTTTTCAAGTTGTAATGGTGTTCCAAGTCCCCCTGTACATATTATTCAGTTTCCTTTACTTTCCTTAGTTGTAGTTCAGTTGTGTTGTCCTTTTTCCCTTCAGGTTTTAGTTTGTGAAACTAGTATTTAGAGTTCTCTGCAGTTTCGACAACTGGCAATCCCCAGACAAAGCCAATGTTAGGGTCTATTTGAGTTGCCATGATCAAAATAATTCTCCCCCTTTTAATTTTTTCTTTGAATTCTTTCTCAATCCCCCTTTTGTAGAATAATTCCAAGTTAAAGAGCCTTGTGATGTCATATTTACCTTTGAACTTATTCTTTAAATGTGTCATTAGCCCTTCTTGTGAAAGTTGGATCTTTCGGTCAATTATTGGTATCAGTCATTTCTTCATGAACCAATTTGAACCACTTTGAACCCTAGTTCAAAGTAGTTCAAACTATTTCAATCAATTTTTTTGGCCTAATATCAATGATTGCAGGTGGGACCCGACACATCATCGAACCTCGTCAAACCGCTTTGAACCTCAGTTCAAAGTAGTTCAAAGCATTCAATGGAGGATTCAACAAAGCACAAAGGTGATGTGACAACTAAGTTAATAGCTGATATGATGTGTTAGAGCGTATCTACTAGAATGATAGTATGGTTGATTTGGAAAAGTAGTGGCCATGTGGGAAAAGTCAAGCTGACAATGCAGTTTAAGGAAGATGTTTTTTCAGCACAAACAAAGGGATAGAATTTAATGCAGCAATAATGACTTAAGGGTGTTTATTATAACAAAGTGATGGCCAGATGTCACATCACCAGCTTCATTTCATTCTATCCTACATGCAACATTTAATTATCATCTCTTGCATGATTTTCCCAAAGAGTGAGTTTTCTTTAAATTCCATCCTTCAACCTCATTTCCTTTTAGAGATAAGTTGTGGAGTCTCAGCTGTGAAGGACAGAAGTTTTGGTTTTTCAATTCAGCAGAGAATAGGTAATGCCCAATAAGCCCTCTATTTGCTTCCTATTTTGTACCTAGTTATGCCCTTTTTCCCAAAGATTGTAGTCTTTAATTTACTTGGGTAAAGATAAAAAAATGATGAGGTCTAGCATTCATTTCTTCAAAAATACTGCAAGTCTAGGTTGTAGAAATCAGGTCATTACAGATACAGATTTGTTGGGAGTTGAAGTAGAAAAGCTAGTTGATGTTTTGAAAGACTCGTTAGAGGAGGAGCATACTTTAGAATTTATGTCCACTAGTTTACTCTAAGCTGTTGCCTTTCCCCCAGCTACGATAAGTCTAGAACTAATTCAACAGTGTATATACCGCTATGACGTCAAGTCCAAAAGTGTGTTGAGTAATGAGGGTAAGAGTATTTTGACCATAAAGAGAGAGATGATAATGTTAGTTTTCAAAATCCTAGATGAATCTTTTGCTAGTTTGACCCCCACCTAGTTGCTTGCACAATTTTGAGAAAAGAGTGACAAGAAGCTCAGTAACATCGCCCAGAAATGGCTATATTGGACTACAGAGGCGGTTCTAGATTACCCAAAGTTTTAACCAAAGACCATATGAAAATCCACATCCATAATATCATGGTTTCATTTCATAGGATAAGAGGTTTAGAACAAGTAATTATTTTTTAAGACTGTATGTATAAATCTATAGAAACTGTATTGGAAGGAAGACAGAGTCTGGACTGGGCCAAAATAATCGCAAGTTCCCTGAGAGACCAGCTCAAATAGGTGAAATATATGCGAAAACAATTCTATATGTCATCCTACTTAACCTATTGTCTTGCATGCACCCAAGATCTTACTGGGATTCCTCATGAGTGATGTAATGAAGATATATCCATTTTTTATTATTGTCCTTTGTTAAGGAAAGACAGGGTTCTAGAAGAATATAGGAGAGTTCATGATGTTTTTCTTGGGAGATTGTGTAATCAGTTAGCTGGAACCCCAAATAAGAGAATTTCCCCAAAAGCACAAAATATATTTCATAGCTTTGGGAGTTTCTATATCCAATTCCCTTGGTTCACCTATTTAAGATTCAACAATTTTGATGAAGAACCTCTCAGATTACCGAGGTTCTGCTTTGATTGTTTCATTTTAGCAGAAGTTTGTAGACAAGTTTTTACAATGATAAAGAATAATCTCCCAGAAGAGAAGTGGGATTCAATGTTTCCAATAAGACTTTGAAATTTGGTATGCAAGAGTATGATAGATGCCTCGGTGATAGGAAACAATTTAGTTGGTTTTCACATGCAGATTTATGAGTCAAGAAGGGGATTTGACAATAAAGGGTTTGCCATGAAGGCTTTCAGTTTGAAAAAGAAGTTGGACCTGAATCCGCATATGGAATATTTGTGGGAGGATATAGGAGATGAAAGGGAAATTCAGATAAGTGATCATTCCAAATTACTGGTTCCCCATATTAAAAGTCTACAGCTCAAGTTTGACATTTCTGATGTGGTCGAAGATGAATCAGAAATCATTGAACCTGGTTTCACTGAACCTAATGCAAAAACTACATCAGAGGTGGATTGGAAAAGAGATGAAGAAGAAGACATCAAACTAAGAGCTACAGTCATTCTGGCCCACACAGACAACTGGTTAAAAAGAAGAAAATTGAACAGAAAGAGGATCACCTCTCCTAAAGAAACTAGTGCGAGATCAATCTTTATTTAAGTTCCACCTAATTATTCTAGCATTTCCCTCTTGACTGCTCATGTAGGTAATTTTACTTCAACTAAGAATATAGTTGTGCCTAGTAGACATTCCACTACATCTTGAACAAGGTCAAGAACTAGAGAAAAAAGTTGATTCCAAAGGGCTTCCCCTAACTCCAGTTTTGTTGACATTGATGTCAATGATGAAGATATCTATTTTTCACTAGAACATGACAAAGGAATCCATGATCTAGTAATGGATAAGTCTGAGGTCTAGCAAGAAGACATGAAACCTACCAAGAATGTTGAAAATAGGTTGGTTTCTAGCTCAATTCCTCCTTAGCTAACAAGATCGGTGAGAAAGAAATGCAGTTTCAAACCTATCTCTTTGCGAGTTCAAGATATTGTTACCAAATACGTTTCTCATGCCCCAAAAACAAAGAAGGCCAAGAGAAATACAAGGCTGACCAAAGACCCCATCACAGGAAAAGTAACCACCGAGATAGCCACTTTCAAGTAGAAGGAGGGTATTCTTAAACCTGTAGCAGAGGATTTTGAAATTAAAAAGATGGAATTTGGGGTGCTGAACAAAGACACTTGAGATCACCTCTTTAAATTATCAGTGGAACATATGCTTGGTCAATCCTAGAAGGATGGAAAGGAGAACACAAGCTCAAAAAACTCATAATCATGCTTGCTAAGTTCCTTAGTTCACTCAGCGAAGTTGGGGCTCTGCCGCTAACTCAATCTCTGAAAGCTTTTGATCCTAATTCTGTAGATGGTAAGAAAATGATGAAACAAATGCATCAAGGAAGAGCCCTGATGGTGGCTATGAAAGACTAGATCAGTGGCATCATTCTAAAAGGAAATAAATTTATTCAAGTGTTTGTAACTACCTTTATAGAAGGAGAAGCTCTGATTGGGGAGATTCATACTTTGATTCCAACTTGGGAATTAGATGAGGAAAAATGTGATGTTGTTGTATCCCAAGTTGCTGAGATAGAAGGATATGGAGTTGGGAAGTTCCTGGCAGAGAACCCAATGAAAATGATAGATGCATGTATGCTCTTCATTCTAGAAAAGAACCTAAGTTGGAAGAGCAGTTTGTTTAAGGTGGCGGTCTTGAGCATGCGTGCCATGGAGAAAGAGATCAAGGAAATGCATACTAATGCGTTAAAATACATCAAGGTTGTGAAACCGTCACGTATCCTTCAGTTCAATGAAGGAAATATAAATGCAGAGGCTATGACCAAGAGTTTAGGGGATGCGATGAAAGATATCAAAGAAAAGGAGGAAATAACATCTGAAGATTTCACTAGAGTTGCTAATGTGGAGTCCATGTTGTACCTAAATCGAGGAAAGTTACCTAGACAGTTAGAGAAAATTTGGGATTTCAAATGGGAAAAGAGTGCATGTCACACAAAGCTAAATGGTGTGAAGAGCCTCCACTCTCATCTGATCCAAGAGCTAGTGAGTACATTTCTGAGCTGATAGCTAGTCTGAGAAACCATGTCTGGAGATAATAGCTAAAAGAACGTGATGGATTTAATGCCTATGTTTAAGTTATTTTGTTTATGTTTTAGGTGTTAAAAAATTTTACTCTATCTTTATTTACTGGTATGAAACCATTTCTTTTTTGCTTAATTTGGGAGGCTGAGTTTTCAGGGAGGCCTCTCAAATTTGCTAAACTATATATGCTGAGGCATAAAACTTGGAAAGGGGATGCAATTTTTGGGAATATGTTAGACTTAGTTTGACATTTTCTGAATTTGTCAAGATTTTCTATGTTTTCTAAGAGAATTGAACAGAAAGATATTAGATCAGATTAATTTCAGACTTTGTTCTGTATGATCATGATGTTCTAATACAATGCTAAGTTTAGATCTTTGAATTTGGAGTTATGATATGCTGATTATTTTGTGAATTGCTGTATTTCTTTCTCTGAATTGTGGTGAATGCATGGTACTTGTTTTCCTTTCTGTATAATTCTCTTCATTATTTCCTTTCAAGTATATTTTATTTCAATCAAAGAAACCACGTCTTTCTTTGATTTTGTTTATTTATGTTTGTATTATCTGAAAATACCTCAATACCTAAGAGCATTAGAGAGATCCTTATGTGATTTCAGGTTAAAAGTATAATTGTTAGTTTTAAATTAAAAAAATTATTAAATGTTACTGATAGGGACCTGTACCTCAAACATTTCAAACTGAAGCAATTATCTCATGCTTAACCACCTATTGTAGGATAGTTTGTTTCCAAAGAGGCATAGAGTTAGTTTAATTTGTAAGAAAAATAGAGACAAATCTGTTCAGCAACAAGGACATACAACTAACAAACATAGGGTATGAAAAAGGATTTAGTAATGTTTTTTATGTAAACTTGCAGGACATAACCAAATTGTATCATACATGCATCAACAAAGACTAGAAAAGCTTTTGATCAGTGCATTATCCATTGGGTAATTTCTTCAATCTAAATATTAAAACAGATAGGCAACCTATTGACAAGGGTTCACAACAATAAATACATATATCTTAGATCACACACTTTCTTATAAGATCCCTATGTATATATATCAGATGAATCTATGTTTCACCTAAAGTATCTTTAATCCAATCCTAAATCAGAACTATTGAATGAAACATACACATAGATAACTCTATGAATTAGACAAGAAGATCCAAAAATCACACAATAATAGCAAAGGAGAGACTTGAAACTGAGACAATGTATTAAGTATAGTGAATGCAAAATCTGTAACAATAAGAATGAACAATTACACCACTCAATAATCTACAAAAGATCGAAAGTCCCTATCTAAGCATTAAATACAGTGTGATATCCAATCTAATATATCCCTGGAACTCAAACTTCTGGGACCAACACTTGGGATCAAAAAATTTTAAACCTTTTCAATAGAGAGAGGAGAAGCATAAGTAGAAGGGTAAAACCCCAGGGTAGGGTTTCAACAACTATCTAATCAAGTCATAAATGCACTCCTATCTTGCTTAATTTGATCTTATTCAAAAGATCGCTAAAAGATTTTTCTAATGATCTACTTACCAAGTTACAATCAAAAGGCCCAACTACATAAATGAAGAGTACACCAAACATGGAAGAAGTCATCCTAAAATAGAAAAAGATCATAGATCCAAGAAACCACAATACTGCATTCAAGGCATTCAGATTGGGGAAGAAAACATCCTTAGCTACTAAACGATGCCATTAAGACTAATTATGGCCCAAGACACACTTGATCCATTCACCTGTTGGTATGAGAACATGCCATCACAGTAATATGCCAAGAAATAGTTTTAAAAATTTAAAATAATAACCACAACGTCTATTTCGCTGGTGCCAAACATAATAAATGGCCAAGATCAAGATCCCTTTGTAACTTTGAAATAGAATCGTTGATGCACATTAAGTTATCAGGTCACTTATGGAATTGAACCTAACTTAACCTAGGTCTAACCATGGTCTATCATGCGACTCAGAGATAATGTAGTTGTTGAGCCTCCAAAACTTTCACTTAACTCATGGTTTTTCTCACAATTAAATTCCAGCCACACATCTTGCCCCTTCATCTATGGTCTGCACTGAGTCGCCAAAACATTTAAGTCAACAAAACTTAATTTGAGACTCAATGAAAAGCACCCATTCTTGGACCCACAAAATTCTATGTGGAAACCTCTTATTTCACCTTGGAACCATCTATCCACCTTATCTTGTGTAGGCCTCACACTCCTTACCTTATCACCACCTAGACACATGTCACCCAATTCGCAACCGCACACTGGTTAATATCCTCGCAACTTCCCTTCACGTGATAGTGCATTACTATCAAATCTCCATCTACCTTCATCAATTTTTGTTCAATCATCACCACATGTGATCATTCGATTCAATCCATCCTTGGTCCCACTTAACCACCTTGCTGACTTGTGCCACATGGCACCATCTCACTTTCCAGAACCTTTCTGTGTATCTATCCAACCTAGCCTGCTACCTGTCATACCTACCACATTTCACCATCTAATCATCTCTAAAATGGGCCCACCAAAATTTATTTATCTACCCGTCAGCTGGCCATCACTAACCGCAACGCCTCACAAACTGTCAGCCAAAAGATGCTTGTCTTTTGTCACTTAACTACTATGGCCTGTGACATAAAAATTTTAAGGTTCCTGAAGCACAAGAAATGTGGGATAAATGACCAAAAGCGACTACAAAAAAAAACACACCAGAAAAGACTTAGAGACAAAAATGACTGGTTCACTTGATGGGAATGACCCAAAGTGGACCAAGTAAGACCACAACATTTCACTGCAACCAACTCATATGACAAAAGACCAGAAAACTTAGACACAAATGAGCAACCCCAAACAACAAAACTAAGTTACAATAGCAGGATCATCAAGAAATCTTACCAAGCAATATGCAACCTAATGAATATAATATAAACTGAGCACCAGTATTAACCAAGCATCATATTTTAATTCCTTCTCTTTATTTTTTGGTTAACATTGCTAAGGAAACCCTAATTTCATGAATATCTCTAACAGTGGCTCTGACTTGGGATATATGTCTCTTATAGGCATAGTGAGGATTCAAAATCTCAAGGATAAAAATACCAGACCCCCCAATAAGAAAACCTAACCTAAAACAAAAATTAGGAAACAACATAAAGAAAACCTAGTCCTAAGACCACAAATTCCTATTTACAACTACTGTTCATGGATTTGAGACTTCAAGATTAGTAAAAGTTCAAGAATTGTCCATTAATAGGCAATTCTAAAACATTTCCAAGTAAGTCCTTAAGAATATAAGAATTTTTACCTCATTTACTATCAATACCATATTTTCCAAGCCAAATAGGGTCAAATTTACCATGTTTACCCTTATCTTCAAGTCTGGCATTCCACATTAGGACCAGATCATCAGTTTCAAAGCTCCTTATAGTTGTTCTTTTATCAAACAAATTCTTATACTGTAATTACAACTGAACATTCTTTTCATGTGAATCCTTCCTTTATTCATCAAATTGTATTAGGTCATCCATCCTAATTCTCATATCATCATCCATCTCTTCATCATATTCTTGGAAAAAATTGTACATCTGTAGTAGATTGTTTTGAGGTAACCTAGCATGAATTCCATATACCAAGTCAAAAGGTGCACAACCAATTGCTTTATTGACTGTTACTCTATCACCCCACAGTGCTAACAACAACTTTGAATCCCAAGATTTCTTGTTTTTGTCCAACATCCTCTTAAGTATCTTGATCAAACTCTTATTAATGGATTTGGCCTGGCCATTCCCTTGTGGGTGATATAGGGATGAGTAAGAGATTTGGATCCCATACTATTGGCAGAAAGAACTAAACACTTCTGATCTGAAACACATTGCATTGTCTACCAGAATACTCTTAGGGCATCCAAATCTGGTCAAGACATTTTGTAACATGAAATCAATCACAATTTTACTAGTAGCCTTTCTAGTGGGGGCTGCTTCAACCTATTTAGTAAAATAATCAATTTCTACTATAATCCATGAATGGATTCCACTTGAATTGTTTGCAATCTCACCAATAAATTCCTTTCCCCTTTTCTAAAAAGGTTCTTCAACTACAACAGGCCTCAAAGGCATACTTCCCCCAAACTTTAGTTTACCTACAAATCTCTGTTAGGCATCACATTTCTTAACATAGTTGTGGGCATCCTTGAACATAGTTGGCCACCAAAAGCCAGACCTAAGAATCCCATGTGCAATAGTCTTAGCCATGTAATGGCCTCTACATGCACCATTGTACATTTGATCCATCAAGCTTTTGGATGTGTCAAAGTCAACACATTTGAGAAATACCCCATCATTGCTCCTCAACCATAACTATCCCTAAATTATAGTATATTTAACAGCCTGCAATTTGACTGTTATTCTCCTATTTTCATCCTTGTCATGGGGAAACACTATCTTTTGCAGATATCCAACAATATCCTTATAACATTCACAACAGTCCATGTCACAAATGTAGGGCCTTTGGTCTTCCTCTAATATGTTTATATGATTAGCATCCAAATTTCTTTGAGCCACGAGTTTTGCAAGTCCCATACCCCGAACTAAATTTGTAATATGGATATCAATGTTAAATTCTTGAATTTTTTTTATCCATCTACATCTCCTTCCTGACACCTCTTGTTGGACTAAAATATCTTTCAAAGCAGCACTAGGTACATAAGCAATCACAAGTGCTCCTACCAAATAACACCTAAAAGCCTTGAGAGCTTTAACTAGTGCATAAGCTTGTTTTTCCATGATATCATACTTTAATTCTACTACTTGCAAGGACTTACTGAAAAGGAAATGGGTTGTTCAAAACCCTTTGCATTCCTTTGTAGTAGTACCGCAACAATTGTGTTATATGAAGCAAAGGAGAAGATTTGCAAAGGCTTACCATAATCTGGTGATCTAAGGACTGGAGCATCCTTAATAGATTTTTTTATACTTGAAAAAGCCTTGCATGCTTCTTGATTCCATTCCACCTTGGCTCATTTCTTCATCATCCTTGAGATTGGAATACTAGTTTTAGTGAATTTAGTAATAAATCTCCTTAAGAAATTTACATGTCCAAAGAAAGACTGAATGCCCTTGACATTCTTAGGCTAAGGGATCTGTCAATTGCATCTATCCTTTCAAGGTCAATCCTTACTCTATCTCTAGATACAATATACCCTAAAATCTTTCCCTCTGTCACCCCAAAAAAACATTTCTTTGGGTTAAAAGAAACCCCATATTCCAATGCTCTCACAAAAGGTTTCTCACGATGACCACAATGTTGTTCCTATTTTTCTGAATGGGCAATAAGATCATCTTGGTATACTAATATAGAAACATTTATGAAATCTTCAAATGCCACATCCATGGCTCTTTGAAATGTTTCTCCAACATTTGTCAATCCAAAGGGCATTCTGACATACACATAAGTGCCCCATGGTGTGGTGAATGCAATCCGTAACTGCTCAAATTCCTTGACCATGACCTAAATGTACCCTAAAAACCCATCCAACATAGACATTAATGCTAATCTAGTGACTCTTTGTAACATAGCTTCCATATTAGACAACCCATAATTATCCTTTAGTGAATTGATGTTCAAGTTTTTGAAGTCTACACAAATTCTAATATCACCATTTTTCTTTCTTACTAGTACCAAATTTGTTACCCATGTTGAATTTCTAATTGGCTTAAGTATTCAATAATCCCTCATCTTCTTCAATTCCTCTTTCATCTTGGGTGCTAGGGTGGGATTGACAGGTCTTAATTTTTGTTTGAAAGGCTTTGTGCCTTCTTTTGAAGGAATCTCATGTTGGAAAAGGTCATCTCTGTATGTCTTTCAGTCATCATAAGACCATGCAAAGACATGTTTATACAAGTCTTATAAATATTAACCAACAAATCTCTAATTTTAGTGGACAACTTCTTACCAATGTACACCTTCTTAGCAGCTTCATCTGTCCCTAAATTTACTTCCTCCAATTTCTCTGGATTGTTCACAGTCCTTGCAGAATAGGACTTGTCCTTATTGTCAAAATATTTCTCAAGCACAACCAACCCTTTGGGAACTCTATTTGACTTCATTTGTAGGACCTCTTTGCCAAAAATAGTATCCTTACCATCCATAGTCTCTACAAAACCACTGAAATCCATTTCTTTATTTGCTAAGTCTAATTCAAAATGCAAAAATATCAAAACATCTAAATCATCTTCAAAAACTTGCCAACTTTCAATATTGTCTGGGATAGAAGGCATGGATTGAAATTTAATTTTAGAGATTCTGGCAAAGGTAACATCTCCTAGCCACAAATCAATGTTGGCCAACAGGTATTCCATTTTTTCTGATTCCTATCCATCCAGTCAATACCAAAAGCATCAAAATTTTCTATTTCATCCCATATAACATTCTTATACTGTCTTAATCTCTAATTTTTTGAATCAGACTTAGATCTTATCTAAGAGATCACTAATTCAGAGTCACCAATAACTCTGAGATTCTTTATGTTGTGTCTTGCAACCAATCTTAGCCAAATTAACAAGGCCTCATACTCTGCAACATTGTTAGTACATGTGAACAATAGGGAGAATGAGAACTTGTAGGTCTTACCACTAGGATTTATCAACAGAACTCCTTCACCTTCTCCTTCCTTTGAGATTTGCACCATCAAATTAGATCATCCACAAGTTATTATTATCTGTTATATTATTCTTTTCTCCAGTGAACAACACATGCTGATTCTCTACCCCATCCTTCCCATCTTGGACTTGGAAAGACCCAATGTCAGTATCCACAAAGAAATTCATATTATTTTCATTTATTTCCTCAATCATGTGAGGAGTCCTAGTTTCTCTAGATACCTTGACATTTTTACCATTGATATCAGTTAAAAATGAGATATCACATTGAATACTCCCTCCCATTGAGGTACTCCACATTCTTGATAAAATAATTCCATACTGAGGGATGTCCACCACTAGAAGACTCATAGTTAGCATCTTTGTAGGGAATGCAAAAAGTCTATAAGGAAAAGCTTTAATGGTACCTATGTCAGGTACTTCTCTAGAGTCCTTTGCTTGACATCTCCCATGAGGAGAATCAACTTGTAGTCCTAATGACTTCATGATTTCTGCAGGCATGATAGTATTTGATGCCTCAGAGTCTATCATACAATTCTTTAACCTCTTACCATTTATAACCAAAGTCAAGAAAAATGGATCAACAACTCCAAAAGGAGTGCTCACATGATTAGTATTTAAGAAAACCTGAGGTTTCTTTGAAACAATCACCTCTGATGCTTTCAATTTTTCATTAGCTTTATCCTTTGATTTTCCCATTTTCTCAACTTCCTCCTGCTCATGCATTCTTGTGGAAGAGATGCTACTCACCCATGTTCAATTTTTCCTTGTGTCCTTGATCCTCATCATTTCCAAAAGTCAAACCTTGACTGTGATTTGTGAAAAAAAATACCCCATATCAACTGGAGTATATTTCAAATCATAAATTCCTTTCTTCAAAGTAATAACATTCTCATCTTCTACTTGAGTAGGAAGGCCTAGATCAATCTTTTTGTTATTTTCATGAATAGATGGAGCACTTATTTCTGGTGACTTTACCTTTACCTTGTGGTCAACAATTTGATTATCTGGCTTATCACCTTTTTTGATCTTTGTTTTCTTGATATCTTCAAAATTCCTTTTCTTTACTAGTACTTGCTCATCATTTTCTCCTGCCTGTCTAACAAAAATACCGGAGGGTCTGCCATTAACATTTCCCACTATTTTTCCTCTCAAATTGTATTTTGATGCAGATGGTTTAGGGCTCTAGTGATTTCTTTCCCCCAAATTACTCCTAATCTCTCCTAATCATCCAATGTTTATCTCTCCTTATTTTGTTTTTCTCCAATATGGATCTCCAACATCCTCACTATCAACTTCTCCTCTAAGGTATAGTTGAATTGTTGAAGTTCCAAAACTTCTAGGTTCAACTAGTCCAAGTAGCTCTTTAATTACCTAGGCTTCTTCACTAGATTTCCTCCTAGAATAAAAAACCTTGCTTAGGATCTCCCCATGCATCCACTTAGGCTCTCTTCTATGTTCTTGTCCCATCCAAAGGTCTTTAGAAACCTTTCCTGTACTTCTACATACTTCACCAATCCAATTGGTAATAATTTCACTAGGAGGCCTAATTGGCTTATTCCCTAGTAGGTCAAAATTCACTATATTTGGCCTTAAGCTCTCAAATTATCCAAATGACCCAATAGAATACCTTAAAAATCTTCAAGGTATCCATCAAACCTATCATAATCCAAAATCTTAGCTTCTGGATGCATCTAAGTATTTTAGTGGAGCCTATGCACCCACAACCCTAGTTACTATCAGGCCCTAGTTTTCAACATATTAACTAGGCCTCTGGACCAATCTTGACCAATTGTCTCCAAATTAATCTCTAAACTTCGTTTCACCTCCTCCTACCTTTGAATCCTCCAAGGATACTATCTAGGGCTTCTAAAAATTCCTCTAAGTTTTTTCCCCAAGATCATGGGTGCTCAAACCAAATCCATCTTCGCCATGTCCAAGCTCACCTATATTCAACAGTCAGCCATAGGGCTTCCCATTTGGTCTAGGAAATCCATTGCAAAAAACCAAAATAAAAACAAAAACCCTATTTATAGACTCTAACCCTACTTACCCCATGGTTTTAGTAAATTCCACTAATGGGTTCTTAGGTCAGAGCCATTACTTACTCTGCAATACTTTGAATGTCACTTGCAGACCAGTGAGTTTAAAATTAATGAAACTCTCTACTCCTATAACTTCAAAGCAACAAAAAGTATGCAAAAGATAGATATTTTATAACTCTACACCCCCATGGGGTTTGATCTCCTCTCCCAATCCATACACCACCATACAGATTGCAAAAATCTCTGTGAATCACAAGAATACAGTCATAAGCGTCCGTACAGAAGTACCAAAAAAAATTTCTGCAAATCAAAACTTCATTAACCTTCCAAAAACATCAAATCCAAGCTCATATATCTAGCATGATCAGTTACAACCTCTCTAACTTGATTTTGCAACTTCTTGTCAAGAAGTTGTAAAAGTTGCCTGAGCAACTTTTCAATGTTGCTAGCAACTTTTACATTTTGTGCATTTTGAATTCTTTTGTCAACTCGATGGTCATGATTGACTTCTATGACTACAATTAGGAAATTTAGGGTCCTAAGACACATTTTAAACCAAAGGTACAAAGTAACACATTTTGGCTTTCTAGGTCAAAATGATGATAATATCCCTCATGAGTTCATTTGGCTCTTACAAACATGGAAATGACCACAAATTGGA
>MU227555.1:299011-315638 GCA_018584345.1 Thuja plicata
TTTACACAGCACCAAAAGATAAACAAGAACCAGAATATCTGAATTCTGTTGTATATTATCTCTTCTTTACAAAATGTTCCAAAAAATCAAAGACCTCTAAAAGATCAGAGACTTGTAATTATCAAAGACGAACCCTTTCTATTACAAAATTTTACATATATATAGGTTTGAGACTACCTTGGGATCCATAAGGATGCAACAAGCTTAGGATAGTCTCAAAACCCTAACCCTAAAGATGAAAGACAGAGAAAGAGAGAGAGAGAAGAAATGAAGAGATGACCAAATCAAAAAGGGGAAATCTGATATCTTTGTTGTTCTCCCAACCTGGTGACTGCAATCTCATTTGTAGGTGGCCACTGGTGTAGTTATTGTAAAGTCCTGGCACTTGTTCTCGCCGGTTCACCTACATTTCCTTTTGAAATAACTGTCCATCAAGTTCATGAACAGTGCAGCAACATATGTCACCCTACTCATCATCTAAAATCTCCTCCTCTACTGCAGGTTTCTTTCTCTTAGGCGTAGTCATGACTTCCCATGCCTCTACTTCGTTATCAGTTGGCCAATTGAAGTCTTGAGTGCTTTGTACCTGTACTTTCTGTCTGTCCCATCTCTAATCGGTGATGTTCTTTACATCAAGGAGGAATTTATTAATGTCTGTCTATATCAATATCTGCTCTTGTACTTGTGAAATATCAGTCATAACTCTGCTCACCTACAGTACCTGAATCTCTGCAAACTGAACAACCTGGGCTGCAGACATGGTGAACATGATGAACGTACATTGAATGCACCATCAACCCCTTTGAAAAATTATGCTCTATCAGTTCACACATACTTTCTTCACTGCTGCTACATTTTCACCTTTGGAAAAATCTCCGCGAGTGAGCGACACATCCTTTTTTATTTCTCATCGCATAGTCGCCATCTATTTTCACTGCACTTTTTACCTTCTGTGACTGAGCGATGCATTGTCTTTGATCTTTATTTCATGTCAGTCATACACCCACGCCACTTTTATACTTTTCTCCTTGATCCATGCGAGTGAGCGATGCATTAACTTTTGAACTTTATTTTGTGTCTGTCGCATACTCGCACCACTTTTCCTTTTGTCTTTTTGATTCCTGCGAGTAAGCGACGCCTCCCTTTTTATCTCATCACATAGTTGCGAGCTAACTTTCCATACCACTTGAGCCTCAGCGACATTCATTTTTTCATTGCAAACTTTACCTAGTCGCTCACTCGTGAGCTTAACATTTTAGCTTTCATTTTATGCGCGATCGAGCGATGAGAGCTGCTTTTTGACTTAGTCGCCCACTCGCGAGCATGAGAACCTCATTCTGTCATTTACTGCGAGCACGCGACGTCTATCTTTTTTCCTCGTCACACAGTCGTGAGCTATTTTCCTTTCTCATTTGTTTACTGGTGACTGTGCAACACCTTCCCTTTTTACCTCATCGCATAGTCGCGAGTTGTATGCCTTTCTCCTGAAAACATTAGTGAGTAAGCGATGTATAATGAACAGTCCTTCAGTCACTTAGTCGCTGATCCTGTGTCTTTACCTTTAACTTGAAGCACGTGCCTTTTTCTATTTACAGCGACCTCACGACATACCTTAATCACTTATTCGGAAGGACATTTTCCCTGGGGCACTTTTATTACGAGACTTCGCGACCACCGTCAGATCCTTTATTTGTTCATCGAACGGCTATCTTTTAATCACCTTAGAATTTCACATACCCTTAATTTATCAGGAGACTTCACAACTGAGGGAAAACATACCTTAGTCTCCTTATCGCTCGATCCCTATTCTTCTTCTGGCGACCCAGCGACAACCACTAGTTCTGTGATAGATGTCATCTTTTCTTTCGTCCTCTTTATGCACACTGGGAATCTGATTCACCGCCCTGATCTGGCGACATCCCAACTGAAGGAAATCACTTAACATGAAACTTTTAGTCGCATGGTCGAGAATGTTATGTCTTAACCGCCAATTAATCACGAGACCACGCGATTGAAGAAAAATCCTAACTTTTTGACCGAGCAGATCCAGCGACAATGCGACATGAAGTAAGCACAAGGTCGGGAGACATTTCTTTGACTTGCCATTTCTTCTCGCGATCACCCGACTGAAGGTGGGTCCCGTTCCCTTTAAAAGCTCATAACATGAAATCAAGTGACAACCCGACTAAAGAGAGATCGCCAAGTCTCGAGACATAGATGGAATATTCTGTTTCTTCAAGAGACTACGCGACATAAAGGGAAAACTAAGTCGGGAGAGGTTTTGGCATATTCGATCCTGTTAAAGCGATCAAGCGACCTGACTTAAAGCACATGTCTTAAGTGACTGAAAAAGGTAATGAAGAAATATAAGACATGGCTGAGGGTTTGAAACATGCATCGTTTAATACTTGGCTTTAGGTTTTTTTCAGGATTTTGACAATTTTGCAAGGAATAAGCATAAAAACCTGAAAATTTTACAGAGAGCAAGGCAAAGAACAAGACATAGCAGCAAAAACAGGAAATACAACCAACATATAGCATTGTGGAACAAGAGGCACCTGTTTACCAGGTTTTCACCTTCTTGGTAGAAATTCTTTTTTTTTGCTACCATGACGCCTGTTTGCTAGGTTTTCATCAATGGCACTTTTTTCTCTTTTTCTCTTTTTTTTTTTTTGTATTTTTCAATTTTTCAATTTTTTTGTATTTTTGAAATATATGATTTTTTTTTGAGATACATCAAAGCACCTATCGCTAGGTTTTCACTAAGATGATCATTTTTTCAAGACTTTTTCAGATTTTTAGAATTTTTTCAAGACTTTAGTATATACATGAGCATACTGAAGATGTCTTAGTTGTAGAACTGCTTTAAATGAAGAGTGTTGATGGGCTCTTTAAGTTGTTCTCCTTCAGTAGTAGAGAGTTGATAGGTACCAGACCCAAACATTGTAGTAACAATATATGGACCGAGCTAATTAGGCTCAAACTTGCCTTTCTGGACCTGATGTTGCTGATTTTTAGGGTTCTCTCTCAGAACGAGATCACCTTCTTGGAAGTCTCTTGGTTGGACCTTCTTGTTATAAATTTTAGACATCCTCTTTTGATATGCTCTCAGGTGATCGAACACCACTTGGCGATGTTCATCAAGTAATTCCAGCTCTTGTAGCCGATATATTCTAGTATTTTCATCAGTGATGAGGCCCTTCAGAGAGACTCGCAAAGAAGGAATCTCAACCTCAATAGGTAACACCGCATCTGCCCCATAAACCAATGCCATGATCAAAAGCATTCTCCCACTTTTAATTTTTTCTTTGAATTCTTTCTCAATCCCCCTTTTGTAGAATAATTCCAAGTTAAAGACCCTTGTGATGTCATATTTACCTTTGAACTTATTCTTTAAATGTGTCATTAGCCCTTCTTGTGAAAGTCAGTTCTTTCGGTCAATTGTTGGTATCAGTCGTTTCTTCATGAACCACTTTGAACCACTTTGAACCCTGGTTCAAAGTAGTTCAATCAAATTTTTTGGCCTAATATCAATGATTGCAGGTGGGACCCATGACACATCATCAAACCGCTTCAAACTGCTTTGAACCTCAGTTCAAAGTAGTTCAAAGCATTCAATGGAGGATTCAACAAAGCACAAAGGTGATGTGACAACTAAGTTAATAGCTGATATGACATGATAGAGCGTATCTGCTGGAATGATAGTATGGTTGATTTGGAAAAGTAGTGGCTATGTGGGAAAAGTCAAGTTGACAATGCAGTTTAAGGAAGATGTTTTTTCAGCACAAACAAAGGGATAGAATTTAATGCAGCAATAATGACTTAAGGGTGTTTATTATAACAAAGTGATGGCCAAATGTCACATCACCAACTTCATTTCATTCTAGCCTACATGCAAAATTTAATTATCATCTCTTGCATGATTTTCCCAAAAAGTGAGTTTTCTTTAAATTCCATCCTTCAACCTCATTTCCTTTTAGAGATAAGTTGTGGAGTCTCAGCTATAAGGGACAGAAGTTTTGGTTTTTCAATTCAGCAGAGAATAGTTAATGCCCAATAAGCCCTCTATTTGCTTCCTATTTTCTACCTAGTTATGCCCTTTTTCCCAAAGATTGCAGTCTTTAATTTACTTTGGTAAAGATTAAAAAATGATGAGGTCTAGCATTCATTTCTTCAGAAATACTGCAAGTCTAGGTTGTAGAAATCAGGTCATTACAGATACAGATTTGTTGGGAGTTGAAGTAGAAAAGCTAGTTGATGTTTTGAAAGACTCATTAGAGGAGGAGCATACTTTAGAATTTATGTCCACTGGTTTACTCTAAGTTGCTGCCTTTCCCCCAGCTATGATATGTCTAGAACTAATTCAATAGTGTATATACCGCTATGACGTCAAGTCCAAAAGTGTGTTGAGTAATGAGGGTAAGAGTATTTTGACCATAAAGAGAGAGATGATAATGTTAGTTTTCAAAATCCTAGATGAATCTTTTGCTAGTTTTACCCCCACCTAGTCGCTTGCACAATTTCGAGAAAAGAGTGACAAGAAGCTCAGTAACATCGCCCAGAAATGGCTATATTGGACTACAGAGGCGGTTCTAGATTACCCAAAGTTTTAACCAAAGACCATATGAAAACCCACATCCATAATATCATGGTTTCATTTCATGGGATAAGAGGTTTAGAACAAGTAATTATTTTTTAAGACTGTATGTATAAATCTATAGAAACTGTATTGGAAGGAAGATAGAGTTTGGACTGGGCCAAAATAATCGCAAGTTCCCTGAGAGACCAGATCAAACACTTGAAATATATGCAAAAAAAATTCTATATGTCCTCCTACTTAACCTATTGTCTTGCATGCACCCAAGATCTTACTGGGATTCCTCATGAGCCATGTAATGAAGATATAGCCATTTTTTATTATTGTCCTTTGTTAAGGAAAGATAGGGTTCTAGAAGAATATAGGAGAGTTCATGATGTTTTTCTTGGGAGATTGTGTAATCAATTAGCTGGAACCCCAAATAAGATAATTTCCCCAAAAGCACAAAATATATTTCACAGCTTTGGGAGTTTCTATATCGAATTCCCTTGGTTCACCTATTTAAGATTCAACAGTTTTGATGAAGAACCTCTAAGATTATCGAGGTTTTTCTTTGATTGTTTCATTTTAGCAGAAGTTTGTAGACGAGTTTTTACAATGATAAAGAATAATCTCCCAGAAGAGAAGTTGGATTCAATGTTTCCAATAAGACTTTGAAATTTGGTATGCAAGAGTATGATAGATGCCTCGGTGATAGGCAACAATTTAGTTGGTTTTCACATGCAGATTTATGAGTCAAGAAGGGGATTTGACAATAAAGGGTTTGCCACGAAGGCTTTCAGTTTGAAAAATTAGTTGGACCTGAATCCACATATGGAAGATTTGTGGGAGGATATAGGAGATGAAAGGGAAATTCAGATAAGTGATCATTCCAAATTACTGGTTCCCCATATTAAAAGTCTACAGCTCAAGTTTGACATTTCTAATGTGGTCGAAGATGAGTCAGAAATCATTGAACCTAGTTTCACTGAACCTAATGCAGAAACTACATCAGAGGTGGATTGGACAAGTGATGAAGAAGAAGACATCAAACTAAGAGGTACATTCATTTTGGCCCACATAGACAACTGGTTAAAAAGAAGAAAATTGAACAGAAAGAGGGTCACCTCTCCTAAAGAAACTAGTGCAAGATCAATCTTTATTTAAGTTCCACCTAATTATTCTAGCATTTCCCTCTTGACTGCTCATGTAGGTAATTTTACTTCAACTAAGAAAATAGTTGTGCCCAGCAGACATTCCACTACACCTCGAACAAGGTCAAGAACTAGAGCTAAAAGTTGATTCCAAATGGCTTCCCCTAACTCCAGTTTTGTTGACATTGATGTCAATGATGAAGATATCTCTTTTTCACTAGAACATGAAAAAGGAATCCAGGATCTATTAATGGATAAGTCTGAGGTCTAGCAAGAAGATATGACACCTACCAAGAATTTTCAAAATAGGTTGGTTTCTAGCTCAATACCTCCTTAGCTAACAAGATTGGTGAGAAAGAAATGTAGTTTAAAACCTGTCTCTTTGCGAGTTCAAGATATTGTTACCAAATATGTTTCTCATGCCCCAAAAACAATGAAGGCCAAGAGAAATGCAAGGCTGACCAAAGACCCCATCACAGGAAAAGTAACCACGGAGATAGCCACTTTCAAGTAGAAGGAGGGTATTCTTAAACCTGTAGCAGAGGATTTTGAAATTAAAAAGATGGAATTTGGGGTGCTGAACAAAGATAGTTGAGATCACCTCTTCAAATTATCAGTGGAACATATGCTTGGTCAATCCTAGAAGGATGGAAAGGAGAACATGAGCTCAAAAAACTCATAATCATGATGGCTAAGTTCCTTAGTTCACTCAGCGAAGTTGGGGCTCTGCCGCTAACTCAATCTCCGAAAGCTTTTGATCCTAATTCTGTAGATGGTAAGAAAATGATGAAACAAATGCATTAGGGAAGAGCCCTGATGGTGGCTATGAAAGACTAGATCAGTGGCATCATTCTAAAAGGAAATAAATTTATTCAAGTGTTTGTAACTACCTTTGTAGAAGGAGAAGCTCTGATTGGGGAGATTCATACTTTGATTCCAACTTGGGAATCAGATGAGGAAAAATGTGATGTTGTTGTATCCCAAGTTGCTGAGATAGAAGGATATGGAGTTGGGAAGTTCCTAGTAGAGAACCCAATGAAAATGATAGATGCATGTATGCTCTTCATTCTAAAAAATAACCTAAGTTGGAAGAGCAGTTTGTTTAAGGTGGCGGTCTCGAGCATGCGTGCCATGGAGAAAGAGATCAAGGAAATGCATACTAATGCGTTAAAATACATAAATGTTGTAAAACCGTCAGGTATCCTTCAGTTCAATGAAGGAAATATAAATGCAGAGGCTATGACCAAGATTTTAGGGGACGCGATGAAAGATATCAAAGAAAAAGAGGAAATAACATCTGAAGATTTCACTAGAGTTGCTAATGTGGAGTCCATGTTGTACCTGAATCGAGGAAAGTTACCTAGACAGTTAGAGAAAATTTGGGATTTCAAATGGGAAAAGTGTGCATGTCACGCAAAGCTGAATGGTGTGAAGAGCTTCCACTGTCATCTGATCTAAGAGCTAGAGAGTACATTTCAGAGCTGATAGCTAGTTTGAGAAACCATGTCTGGAGATAATAGCTAAAAGAACGTGATGGATTTCATGCCTATGATTAAGTTATTTTGTTTATGTTTTAGGTGTTGTTAAAAATTTTTACTCTATCTTTATTTACTTGTCTGAAACCGTTTCTTTTTTGGTTAATTTGGGAGGCTGAGTTTTTAGGGAGGCCTCTCAAATTTGCTAAACTATATATGCTGAGGCATAAAACTTGGAAAGGGGATGCAATTTTTGGGAATATGTTAGACTTAGTTTGACATTTTCTAAATTTGTCAAGATTTTTTGTGTTTTCAAAGAGAATTGAACAGAAAGATATTAGATCAGATTAATTTCAGACTTTGTTCTGTATGATCATGATGTTCTAATACAATGCTAAGTTTAGATCTTTGAATTTGGAGTTATGATATGTTGATTATTTTGTGAATTGGTGTATTTCTTTCTCTGCATTGTGTTGAATGCATGGTACTTGTTTGCCTTTCTATATAATTCTCTTCATTATTTCCTTTCAAGTATATTGTATTTCAATCAAAGAAACCACGTCTTTCTTTGATTTTGTTTACTTATGTTTGTATTATCTGAAAATACCTCAATACCTAAGAGTATTTGAGAGATCCTTATGTGATTTCAGGTTAAAAGTACAATTGTTAGTTTTAAATTAAAAAATTTATTAAATGTTACTGATAGGGACCTGTACCTCAAACATTTCAAAGGAAAGCAATTATCTCATGCTTAACCACCTGTTGTAGGATAGTTTTTTTCCAAAGAGGCATAGAGTTAGTATAATTTGTAAGAAAAACAGAGATAAATCTATTCACCAACAAGGACATACAACTAACAACCATAGGGTATGAAAAAGGATTTAGTAATTTTTTTTATGTAAACTTGCAGGACCTAACCAAACTGTATCAAACATGCATCAACAAAGACTAGAAAATCTTTTGATCAGTGCCTTATCCATTGGGTAATTTCTTCAATCCAAATATTAAAACAGATAGACAACCTATTGAAAAGGGTTCACAACAATAAATACATATATCTTAGATCACACACTTTCTTATAAGATCCCTATGTATATATATCAGATGAATCTATGTTTCCCCTAAAGTATCTTTAATCTGATCCTAAATCAGAACTATTGAATGAAACATACACATAGATAACTCTATGAATTAGACAAGAAGATCCAAAAATCACACAATAATAGCAAAGGAGAGACTTGAAACTGAGACAATGTATTAAGTATAGTGAATGCAAAATCTGTAACAATAAGAATGAACAATTACACCACTCAATAATCTACAAAAGATCGAAAGTCCCTATCTAAGCATTAAATACAGTGTGATATCCAATCTAATATATCCCTGGAACTCAAACTTCTGGGACCAACACTTGGGATCAAAAAATTTTAAACCTTTTCAATAGAGAGAGGAGAAGCATAAGTAGAAGGGTAAAACCCCAGGGTAGGGTTTCAACAACTATCTAATCAAGTCATAAATGCACTCCTATCTTGCTTAATTTGATCTTATTCAAAAGATCGCTAAAAGATTTTTCTAATGATCTACTTACCAAGTTACAATCAAAAGGCCCAACTACATAAATGAAGAGTACACCAAACATGGAAGAAGTCATCCTAAAATAGAAAAAGATCATAGATCCAAGAAACCACAATACTGCATTCAAGGCATTCAGATTGGGGAAGAAAACATCCTTAGCTACTAAACGATGCCATTAAGACTAATTATGGCCCAAGACACACTTGATCCATTCACCTGTTGGTATGAGAACATGCCATCACAGTAATATGCCAAGAAATAGTTTTAAAAATTTAAAATAATAACCACAACGTCTATTTCGCTGGTGCCAAACATAATAAATGGCCAAGATCAAGATCCCTTTGTAACTTTGAAATAGAATCGTTGATGCACATTAAGTTATCAGGTCACTTATGGAATTGAACCTAACTTAACCTAGGTCTAACCATGGTCTATCATGCGACTCAGAGATAATGTAGTTGTTGAGCCTCCAAAACTTTCACTTAACTCATGGTTTTTCTCACAATTAAATTCCAGCCACACATCTTGCCCCTTCATCTATGGTCTGCACTGAGTCGCCAAAACATTTAAGTCAACAAAACTTAATTTGAGACTCAATGAAAAGCACCCATTCTTGGACCCACAAAATTCTATGTGGAAACCTCTTATTTCACCTTGGAACCATCTATCCACCTTATCTTGTGTAGGCCTCACACTCCTTACCTTATCACCACCTAGACACATGTCACCCAATTCGCAACCGCACACTGGTTAATATCCTCGCAACTTCCCTTCACGTGATAGTGCATTACTATCAAATCTCCATCTACCTTCATCAATTTTTGTTCAATCATCACCACATGTGATCATTCGATTCAATCCATCCTTGGTCCCACTTAACCACCTTGCTGACTTGTGCCACATGGCACCATCTCACTTTCCAGAACCTTTCTGTGTATCTATCCAACCTAGCCTGCTACCTGTCATACCTACCACATTTCACCATCTAATCATCTCTAAAATGGGCCCACCAAAATTTATTTATCTACCCGTCAGCTGGCCATCACTAACCGCAACGCCTCACAAACTGTCAGCCAAAAGATGCTTGTCTTTTGTCACTTAACTACTATGGCCTGTGACATAAAAATTTTAAGGTTCCTGAAGCACAAGAAATGTGGGATAAATGACCAAAAGCGACTACAAAAAAAAACACACCAGAAAAGACTTAGAGACAAAAATGACTGGTTCACTTGATGGGAATGACCCAAAGTGGACCAAGTAAGACCACAACATTTCACTGCAACCAACTCATATGACAAAAGACCAGAAAACTTAGACACAAATGAGCAACCCCAAACAACAAAACTAAGTTACAATAGCAGGATCATCAAGAAATCTTACCAAGCAATATGCAACCTAATGAATATAATATAAACTGAGCACCAGTATTAACCAAGCATCATATTTTAATTCCTTCTCTTTATTTTTTGGTTAACATTGCTAAGGAAACCCTAATTTCATGAATATCTCTAACAGTGGCTCTGACTTGGGATATATGTCTCTTATAGGCATAGTGAGGATTCAAAATCTCAAGGATAAAAATACCAGACCCCCCAATAAGAAAACCTAACCTAAAACAAAAATTAGGAAACAACATAAAGAAAACCTAGTCCTAAGACCACAAATTCCTATTTACAACTACTGTTCATGGATTTGAGACTTCAAGATTAGTAAAAGTTCAAGAATTGTCCATTAATAGGCAATTCTAAAACATTTCCAAGTAAGTCCTTAAGAATATAAGAATTTTTACCTCATTTACTATCAATACCATATTTTCCAAGCCAAATAGGGTCAAATTTACCATGTTTACCCTTATCTTCAAGTCTGGCATTCCACATTAGGACCAGATCATCAGTTTCAAAGCTCCTTATAGTTGTTCTTTTATCAAACAAATTCTTATACTGTAATTACAACTGAACATTCTTTTCATGTGAATCCTTCCTTTATTCATCAAATTGTATTAGGTCATCCATCCTAATTCTCATATCATCATCCATCTCTTCATCATATTCTTGGAAAAAATTGTACATCTGTAGTAGATTGTTTTGAGGTAACCTAGCATGAATTCCATATACCAAGTCAAAAGGTGCACAACCAATTGCTTTATTGACTGTTACTCTATCACCCCACAGTGCTAACAACAACTTTGAATCCCAAGATTTCTTGTTTTTGTCCAACATCCTCTTAAGTATCTTGATCAAACTCTTATTAATGGATTTGGCCTGGCCATTCCCTTGTGGGTGATATAGGGATGAGTAAGAGATTTGGATCCCATACTATTGGCAGAAAGAACTAAACACTTCTGATCTGAAACACATTGCATTGTCTACCAGAATACTCTTAGGGCATCCAAATCTGGTCAAGACATTTTGTAACATGAAATCAATCACAATTTTACTAGTAGCCTTTCTAGTGGGGGCTGCTTCAACCTATTTAGTAAAATAATCAATTTCTACTATAATCCATGAATGGATTCCACTTGAATTGTTTGCAATCTCACCAATAAATTCCTTTCCCCTTTTCTAAAAAGGTTCTTCAACTACAACAGGCCTCAAAGGCATACTTCCCCCAAACTTTAGTTTACCTACAAATCTCTGTTAGGCATCACATTTCTTAACATAGTTGTGGGCATCCTTGAACATAGTTGGCCACCAAAAGCCAGACCTAAGAATCCCATGTGCAATAGTCTTAGCCATGTAATGGCCTCTACATGCACCATTGTACATTTGATCCATCAAGCTTTTGGATGTGTCAAAGTCAACACATTTGAGAAATACCCCATCATTGCTCCTCAACCATAACTATCCCTAAATTATAGTATATTTAACAGCCTGCAATTTGACTGTTATTCTCCTATTTTCATCCTTGTCATGGGGAAACACTATCTTTTGCAGATATCCAACAATATCCTTATAACATTCACAACAGTCCATGTCACAAATGTAGGGCCTTTGGTCTTCCTCTAATATGTTTATATGATTAGCATCCAAATTTCTTTGAGCCACGAGTTTTGCAAGTCCCATACCCCGAACTAAATTTGTAATATGGATATCAATGTTAAATTCTTGAATTTTTTTTATCCATCTACATCTCCTTCCTGACACCTCTTGTTGGACTAAAATATCTTTCAAAGCAGCACTAGGTACATAAGCAATCACAAGTGCTCCTACCAAATAACACCTAAAAGCCTTGAGAGCTTTAACTAGTGCATAAGCTTGTTTTTCCATGATATCATACTTTAATTCTACTACTTGCAAGGACTTACTGAAAAGGAAATGGGTTGTTCAAAACCCTTTGCATTCCTTTGTAGTAGTACCGCAACAATTGTGTTATATGAAGCAAAGGAGAAGATTTGCAAAGGCTTACCATAATCTGGTGATCTAAGGACTGGAGCATCCTTAATAGATTTTTTTATACTTGAAAAAGCCTTGCATGCTTCTTGATTCCATTCCACCTTGGCTCATTTCTTCATCATCCTTGAGATTGGAATACTAGTTTTAGTGAATTTAGTAATAAATCTCCTTAAGAAATTTACATGTCCAAAGAAAGACTGAATGCCCTTGACATTCTTAGGCTAAGGGATCTGTCAATTGCATCTATCCTTTCAAGGTCAATCCTTACTCTATCTCTAGATACAATATACCCTAAAATCTTTCCCTCTGTCACCCCAAAAAAACATTTCTTTGGGTTAAAAGAAACCCCATATTCCAATGCTCTCACAAAAGGTTTCTCACGATGACCACAATGTTGTTCCTATTTTTCTGAATGGGCAATAAGATCATCTTGGTATACTAATATAGAAACATTTATGAAATCTTCAAATGCCACATCCATGGCTCTTTGAAATGTTTCTCCAACATTTGTCAATCCAAAGGGCATTCTGACATACACATAAGTGCCCCATGGTGTGGTGAATGCAATCCGTAACTGCTCAAATTCCTTGACCATGACCTAAATGTACCCTAAAAACCCATCCAACATAGACATTAATGCTAATCTAGTGACTCTTTGTAACATAGCTTCCATATTAGACAACCCATAATTATCCTTTAGTGAATTGATGTTCAAGTTTTTGAAGTCTACACAAATTCTAATATCACCATTTTTCTTTCTTACTAGTACCAAATTTGTTACCCATGTTGAATTTCTAATTGGCTTAAGTATTCAATAATCCCTCATCTTCTTCAATTCCTCTTTCATCTTGGGTGCTAGGGTGGGATTGACAGGTCTTAATTTTTGTTTGAAAGGCTTTGTGCCTTCTTTTGAAGGAATCTCATGTTGGAAAAGGTCATCTCTGTATGTCTTTCAGTCATCATAAGACCATGCAAAGACATGTTTATACAAGTCTTATAAATATTAACCAACAAATCTCTAATTTTAGTGGACAACTTCTTACCAATGTACACCTTCTTAGCAGCTTCATCTGTCCCTAAATTTACTTCCTCCAATTTCTCTGGATTGTTCACAGTCCTTGCAGAATAGGACTTGTCCTTATTGTCAAAATATTTCTCAAGCACAACCAACCCTTTGGGAACTCTATTTGACTTCATTTGTAGGACCTCTTTGCCAAAAATAGTATCCTTACCATCCATAGTCTCTACAAAACCACTGAAATCCATTTCTTTATTTGCTAAGTCTAATTCAAAATGCAAAAATATCAAAACATCTAAATCATCTTCAAAAACTTGCCAACTTTCAATATTGTCTGGGATAGAAGGCATGGATTGAAATTTAATTTTAGAGATTCTGGCAAAGGTAACATCTCCTAGCCACAAATCAATGTTGGCCAACAGGTATTCCATTTTTTCTGATTCCTATCCATCCAGTCAATACCAAAAGCATCAAAATTTTCTATTTCATCCCATATAACATTCTTATACTGTCTTAATCTCTAATTTTTTGAATCAGACTTAGATCTTATCTAAGAGATCACTAATTCAGAGTCACCAATAACTCTGAGATTCTTTATGTTGTGTCTTGCAACCAATCTTAGCCAAATTAACAAGGCCTCATACTCTGCAACATTGTTAGTACATGTGAACAATAGGGAGAATGAGAACTTGTAGGTCTTACCACTAGGATTTATCAACAGAACTCCTTCACCTTCTCCTTCCTTTGAGATTTGCACCATCAAATTAGATCATCCACAAGTTATTATTATCTGTTATATTATTCTTTTCTCCAGTGAACAACACATGCTGATTCTCTACCCCATCCTTCCCATCTTGGACTTGGAAAGACCCAATGTCAGTATCCACAAAGAAATTCATATTATTTTCATTTATTTCCTCAATCATGTGAGGAGTCCTAGTTTCTCTAGATACCTTGACATTTTTACCATTGATATCAGTTAAAAATGAGATATCACATTGAATACTCCCTCCCATTGAGGTACTCCACATTCTTGATAAAATAATTCCATACTGAGGGATGTCCACCACTAGAAGACTCATAGTTAGCATCTTTGTAGGGAATGCAAAAAGTCTATAAGGAAAAGCTTTAATGGTACCTATGTCAGGTACTTCTCTAGAGTCCTTTGCTTGACATCTCCCATGAGGAGAATCAACTTGTAGTCCTAATGACTTCATGATTTCTGCAGGCATGATAGTATTTGATGCCTCAGAGTCTATCATACAATTCTTTAACCTCTTACCATTTATAACCAAAGTCAAGAAAAATGGATCAACAACTCCAAAAGGAGTGCTCACATGATTAGTATTTAAGAAAACCTGAGGTTTCTTTGAAACAATCACCTCTGATGCTTTCAATTTTTCATTAGCTTTATCCTTTGATTTTCCCATTTTCTCAACTTCCTCCTGCTCATGCATTCTTGTGGAAGAGATGCTACTCACCCATGTTCAATTTTTCCTTGTGTCCTTGATCCTCATCATTTCCAAAAGTCAAACCTTGACTGTGATTTGTGAAAAAAAATACCCCATATCAACTGGAGTATATTTCAAATCATAAATTCCTTTCTTCAAAGTAATAACATTCTCATCTTCTACTTGAGTAGGAAGGCCTAGATCAATCTTTTTGTTATTTTCATGAATAGATGGAGCACTTATTTCTGGTGACTTTACCTTTACCTTGTGGTCAACAATTTGATTATCTGGCTTATCACCTTTTTTGATCTTTGTTTTCTTGATATCTTCAAAATTCCTTTTCTTTACTAGTACTTGCTCATCATTTTCTCCTGCCTGTCTAACAAAAATACCGGAGGGTCTGCCATTAACATTTCCCACTATTTTTCCTCTCAAATTGTATTTTGATGCAGATGGTTTAGGGCTCTAGTGATTTCTTTCCCCCAAATTACTCCTAATCTCTCCTAATCATCCAATGTTTATCTCTCCTTATTTTGTTTTTCTCCAATATGGATCTCCAACATCCTCACTATCAACTTCTCCTCTAAGGTATAGTTGAATTGTTGAAGTTCCAAAACTTCTAGGTTCAACTAGTCCAAGTAGCTCTTTAATTACCTAGGCTTCTTCACTAGATTTCCTCCTAGAATAAAAAACCTTGCTTAGGATCTCCCCATGCATCCACTTAGGCTCTCTTCTATGTTCTTGTCCCATCCAAAGGTCTTTAGAAACCTTTCCTGTACTTCTACATACTTCACCAATCCAATTGGTAATAATTTCACTAGGAGGCCTAATTGGCTTATTCCCTAGTAGGTCAAAATTCACTATATTTGGCCTTAAGCTCTCAAATTATCCAAATGACCCAATAGAATACCTTAAAAATCTTCAAGGTATCCATCAAACCTATCATAATCCAAAATCTTAGCTTCTGGATGCATCTAAGTATTTTAGTGGAGCCTATGCACCCACAACCCTAGTTACTATCAGGCCCTAGTTTTCAACATATTAACTAGGCCTCTGGACCAATCTTGACCAATTGTCTCCAAATTAATCTCTAAACTTCGTTTCACCTCCTCCTACCTTTGAATCCTCCAAGGATACTATCTAGGGCTTCTAAAAATTCCTCTAAGTTTTTTCCCCAAGATCATGGGTGCTCAAACCAAATCCATCTTCGCCATGTCCAAGCTCACCTATATTCAACAGTCAGCCATAGGGCTTCCCATTTGGTCTAGGAAATCCATTGCAAAAAACCAAAATAAAAACAAAAACCCTATTTATAGACTCTAACCCTACTTACCCCATGGTTTTAGTAAATTCCACTAATGGGTTCTTAGGTCAGAGCCATTACTTACTCTGCAATACTTTGAATGTCACTTGCAGACCAGTGAGTTTAAAATTAATGAAACTCTCTACTCCTATAACTTCAAAGCAACAAAAAGTATGCAAAAGATAGATATTTTATAACTCTACACCCCCATGGGGTTTGATCTCCTCTCCCAATCCATACACCACCATACAGATTGCAAAAATCTCTGTGAATCACAAGAATACAGTCATAAGCGTCCGTACAGAAGTACCAAAAAAAATTTCTGCAAATCAAAACTTCATTAACCTTCCAAAAACATCAAATCCAAGCTCATATATCTAGCATGATCAGTTACAACCTCTCTAACTTGATTTTGCAACTTCTTGTCAAGAAGTTGTAAAAGTTGCCTGAGCAACTTTTCAATGTTGCTAGCAACTTTTACATTTTGTGCATTTTGAATTCTTTTGTCAACTCGATGGTCATGATTGACTTCTATGACTACAATTAGGAAATTTAGGGTCCTAAGACACATTTTAAACCAAAGGTACAAAGTAACACATTTTGGCTTTCTAGGTCAAAATGATGATAATATCCCTCATGAGTTCATTTGGCTCTTACAAACATGGAAATGACCACAAATTGGA
>MU227555.1:339515-353928 GCA_018584345.1 Thuja plicata
GGGTCTGTGGAGCCCGAAGAGTAGAAGGTATTTTATGCCTTGTTGATGTTGGGTTTTGTCTGGTTGAGTCAGTTTGTGAACTGGTGAAAGATGATATGTTTTGGCCAACAAGAAAAAACCACAACAGAGCCAAAAGACAAACCCCTAAACCAGTCCCTAGCACCCTCAACTAGAGATTTTACAAATAATTTCATTATTACATCCTCATGCATGATTTCATAGTAATCCATCATATCAATAAAATTTTTCAAGTGTTCCTCACAAGTAATAACATTATTCCTAGCAAACTTGGGAAGTTTATCTCTGATTTCATTTGGAACCACATTTGGATAACCAAGAACATTAATGAAAGAGAATTTTTTGTACCTTTCTACATGAGTTTGTCTTCTTGGAAAATGGTTGTCATCTTGAGAAGTAGATGCCTTGGCATGTGATGTTGTACCAGCCTCAGCACCAGCAGGTCTAGAATTCTGCCTCAAAAAATCCATCTTTTTCTTCATCTCTAGAGCAACAGCCTCCAACTCGACCTTTTCAAGTTCTTTAGCTATGATTTCTTTCTCAATTTTAGCCCTTTCTAGATCAATATCTAACTTGGACATTAGATCTATTGGAACCTTGGGATTCAGAGATTCATCTATTTGAACACTTGTCATCTTTTGCTTACCTTTATTTCTTGGTTCTTGGGTAGTAAGAATTGGTTGAATGACAAGTTCCTCTTCAGCTTGTTCAGGTTCATTAACTTGATTCTGTGCTTCCAGCCTTTGTAATTTTGATTTCCTTTGTGCAAGAAAACTTTGGTCATGTCTGATCTTATCTTCTTTTTCTTTCTCTCTCCTTTTTCTGATAGAAATATTTTCATGGATTCTCTTATCTAGTTCAGCAATCTCTTCTGCTACACTGTCAGAATCAGGGTGAGTAGTATTGTATTTTGCAATTTCCCTCTCACTAGGAGAATGATAATATTCATAAGAAACCAATCCCAAATTAGAAGCCTCTTCGTACTTGGATGCATTACCTTCTTGATTTCATTGGATTGGTTCTTCTAATCTTGTGTTCTTCATTTGTCTCTCATTTTGAGGGACAGTCCTATTTTTATTTCCTCTCCTTGGGTGACTAGCCTTAGAGGTAGTTGGAAACTCATCCTCCATCTTGTCTTTAGGATTTATCTTAACCCAAGCTCTAAGGTTCCTATGACTCATGTCAAGAAAGTGTGTATATATTGAAAGATGTTAATCAACACTGTTGCAGAGAAAACTTAGAGTCGCCACCCAATAAATTGGAAAATACAAAACTTTACAAGAATGAAAATGGTAGGAACAACACTTACTAAACACAAGGTACTCTATACTTCCAAAGGTCAACTTACTGGTTAGTTAGGACACTATTCTTCACTCTTTCCCCAGTAGATTCACCATTTTGTTGGTGTTTGAAAATGTTTATGTTGTCTAAAGCTACCAATATGCCTTAAGACTAATGTTAGGAGTGGTTAGATCCAAGTATGGGAGATATATAAGAAAATTGGACCAACTATAGGGAAAATACTTCCCTCTACACTTATGGCTCTGTAAAACCAAGGCGGGTACACCTAATCTAGATAACAACATACAACTCTTTACAATTTTTTAACACTCTAGATTACAACAACAGATCATGCTAAGAAAGTGTTAAATACTAACCAAGCATTCATTGACTCTCTATTACCAAGTAGGACATAAAAATAAAAACCATAGGTTATAAAAAATGATTTAGTAATGGTTTTGATGTAAAATTGCAGGACATAACCAAACTGTATCAAACGTGCATCAATAAAGAGTAGAAAAGATTTTGATCAATGCCTTATCCATTGGGAAATTTATTCAATCCAAATATTGAAACAGATAGACAACCTATTGACAAGGGTTCACAACCATAAACACATATATCTTAGATCACACACTTTCTTATAAGATCCCTATGCATATATATCAGATGAATCTATGTTTCCCCCAACGTATCTTTAATCTGATTCTAAATCAGAACTATGGAATGAAATATACACATATATAACTCTATGAATTGGACAAGAAGATCCAAAACTCACACAATAACAACCAAGGAGAGACTTGAAATTGAGACAATGTATTAAGTATAGTGAATCAAAAATCTGTAACAATAAGACTGAGAAATTACACCACTCAATAATTTACAAAAGATCAAAAGTCTCTATCTAAGCATGAAATACAGTCTGATATCCAATCTGATATATCCCTCAAGCTCAAACTTCAAGGACCAACACTTAGGATCAAAAAGTTCAGAACCTTTTCAATCGAGAGAGGAGAAGCATAGGTAGAAGGGTAAAACCCTAGGGTAGGGTTTCAACAACTGTCTAATCAAGTCATCAATGCACTCCTATCTTTCTGAATCTGATCTTCTTCAAAAGATCACTGAAAGATTTTTCTAACAATCTACTTGACAAGTTTCAATCAAAAGGCCCAACTACATAAATTCAGAGTACACCAAACATGGTAGAAGTCATCCTAAAATAGAAAAATATCAGAGATCCAAGAAACCACCATACTGCATTTAGGCATTCAGATTGGCAGAAAACATCCTTAGCTACTAAACGATGCTATTAAGATTGATCACGACCCAAGACAACCTCAAGCCATTCGCTTGCAGGTCTGAGAACATGCAATCACAGTAATACGCCAAGAAATATTTTAAAATTTTAAAATAATAACCACAATGGATATTTCTCTAGTGCCAAACTCAATCAACATCCAAGATCAAGATCCCTTTGTAACTTTGAAACAAAACCGTTGATGCACTTTAAGTTATCTAGTCACTTATGGAATTGACCCTAACTTAACCCAGGCCTGACTATGGTCTATCGCATGAATTAGAGATAGCGTAGTAACTGAGCTGCCAAACCTTTCACTTAACTAGTGGTTTATCCTACGATTAAACACCAACCACACATATTTCCCCTTCATCTACGGTCTGCGATGAGTCGCCAAAACATTTAAGTCAACAAAACTTAATTTGAGACTCAGTGATAAGAACACATTCTTGGACCCACCAAATTCCACATGGAAACCTCTTATTTCACCTTGGAACCATATGTCCACCTTATCTTGTGTAGGCCCCATACTCCTTACCTTATCACCACCTAGACACGTGTCACCCAATTTGCGACCGTGTGGTGGTTAACATCCTCACATTGTAACTCCCCGCCAGGGAACCCAAGAGAGATTAACCTAGAACATGGTACTAAGTTTGACGAACATTTTTTTGTTTTCTAAATTTTACATAATAAGACATACATTAATGCGGAATCAAATACCATTTACTCACATAACATATACAAGCATAGATTACAAGACTCAAGGGTTCCATGACGTGGAATTATGTAAAAATATAACTCAACTAACAACATAACAAAAGATTACATTTAAATAGATATAACAAATACAACTTACAATAAAAATCACAATTCAAATGGATAACCATAAAACCTACATAAAATCACATCCACTAAGCATGTCGCGGGGTATGTAGTAATCACTCTAACAATATAATACAATATCCAGATTAGGTATCACATGCAATGCGCTAATACAAGATTACAATATAATTAAAGATAAGTACATAACCACCAATCAAGAATCATAAAGAGATAAATTGCATAAGAATCACCAAGCAATGGAACAAGGAAATCAAATCTCAAATGGAAAAGAACCATTACCACCCGTCCATGTGGAACTACAAAAGTCCACCCCACCGTGCTAAGGAGATAACAATAGATCCCACTCGGATATCCAAAACCAAAGAAGGAAGTAACCACTAAACAAGGGATCCTGATAGCTTTGTAACATCCCAGTGTACTACACATACTGAAAGATAAGACTCACTAATCAAGAGGAAACTGACACACATAGGAAATCTAGACTATGTCTAGGAAGGTGTCATCATGTACGTCTAACCCTTAAGTTTTTTCCTAGTAATCCCAATGGATGTTGGCACTCAAGTGACCATACACGACATCAATGACCTCTCAAATAGACAAAGTCATTAACTATGCCAGACACACACCCCTCAAGATAGCAAGCATCATCTCATCCTCCATCTTAGCCTATGATAGTGCTCAAGCATGTGTGAGGAAGCACACATCTTATTAGTTGATTTTTAGATCTCTCAGTTACATATTAAGTTATCACTTATTAAGAATACTTACAATAAGCGATCCTAGTAGCCACTTGCGGGACCCAACACTTATTGAAATCCACCCCCTATTACACATCTAGGTAACCTATCCTAGGCTCACAGATCCTACATAGATATAACATAGGTCAAAACCAGGTATAACCAAATCTAGTTCCCCACACATAAGAGGAACGATCATAAAGGTACACACTCTCAAATACCATAATCAAAAGGTTCACATGGTCAGTTTAGGGTAATAGTACAAAGCACACACACCATATCATAAAACATAAATGAAATTCACCCCACCCCAGCCTCTGTATTTACCCTAGGGCACTCGAAGTCCCAGATACCCAAAACATAGGGAAATAAACACTCATGGAGAGAAATCATCAAATACACTATGCAAAAAGAAATAGTAACCATTATACATTGAATCTGGCAATAATGTAAATAATCCTCCAACTATAGAACAATACTCATCTACATTCAAATTACATCTTCATTTAAGAAATTTTCCCATAAATTTAATGAACTTATTCAATACATGACCTAGTCCATAATAATCCAAACTTAATTAAGCTGATTTAAATCCAATTTAAATGCCACTAATTCCAAATACATCGATATAAAAGAAACCTTTTATATAAAATTAAATTTAATTAATAATAACATTATTTAAATAATTTAATTTTTTTTAAAAACTAAATGAAAATCATTTAACAACTATCTTTATAATATATATATATATATATCTATATATATATATATATAAAGTAAATTATAATTACCTTACATATAAAATAAAATATAATTAGAAAATATATAAAATAACATATAATTACAATTTATATATTTTAAATTGATTAAATTAAACATAAAATAAATTAATTAACAAAAACAAAGTTTTTAATAAATAAAAACAAAATTTTAATAAAATTAAAATAAATCGTAGTTTGTTGGGGGAGAGCAGGTCCCACGCACCTCCCCCCCTCTCCCTACACTACGACACATATGGCTACCGTAGACAGCCCAGGTGCCAAGGCAGTCTGGCCTGCCTTACGACAGTGTCGACTGTCACGGCTTGTAGCCCACATGGGGGTTGGTGGGTGGAGCCCACCGCCACCCATTCAATTTTAAATTTTTAATTTTGCATAAAAATGTTTAAACAAAGAAAAAAACGTTTCCCCAATTTTTTTTAAAGATTCTTTTTTTTTAAAAAAATTTTAATGAATTTTCGAAAATGGAAATAAAGAAAGACTAATTATTTTTTTTGTCTTTTTTCTTCACACATTGCTATTTCATCTTTTTTGGGTTGTTTTTTTTAGATAGGTGTACTTTTTATTTTTTTCTCTGTATTTTTCCAGAGAATTGTTTTTTTTAATCAATTAAATTTTCCCCAAGGGATAATTTTCAAAGCCATTTATTTTTCTTTCTACTATATTTTTCTACTATAGGCTCATTGATTTTTCCAATTTTAAGGCCTTCTCTAAGGTATTTTCTCATGAAATTTTAACAGCATAACCCTACTATGCTAAGTATTATTTTTTCCTAAAAAAATATAGATCTAGGGTTTCTAAAATACATAATTTGACAAGAAACTCCAAATAGAACCTAATTAAGGAAATGAAAACACCAATCACAAAGGAAGACAGATTTATACAAAAATTGAAATTTACAAAGGGTTTTACAAACCCTACCTTTATTTCCACCACGAATTTGACAAGAAGCCCTTTGAGAAATGGAGAATCCTGAAGGCCTCCGAATTTGAATCTGACTGTAGATCTGGAACCACAAAGCCTCCAAAGAAAGGATCTCCTCAATTCCTCCAAGCCTCCAACCACAACAAATAGCACAAAATAGCAAGATCACAAAATAGCTCGCACGAAATTTCTTCTAAAAAAAAAAACCTTCAACCTTCTCTCAAAAACCTCTTATGAAAGAATGAGAAGAGAACTCCCCTAAAGAGACTCAACTCCCACCTTTCAAGCAATCCCAAAATAGAAACTCCCCTAAACCTAGTTAACTCCCCTTTCAAAATTGAAAGAAAATAATAATTATTAATTAAAAATATCCCTTTAATTGTGCTACTCAACTTTGACTCTTTAAAACAACTTGTATTTTGAATTAAAACTCTAATTTCAATAATTGCAATGCACAAGTAAATAATTAAATAATATATTAAATATATTAAATATTTAAAGCACAATTTTATCCATGCGCTTAAATATTTAATTATTTAATAAAGAATAAAAACAAAAGAAACTTTAATTTCAATTAAATATTTAATTAAATCCAAATATTCAATATTTGAACTTTAATTAATTTCCTCAATTAAACATGGGTATTTAATTAATTCAAATTAACTAAATACCCTATATTTAATAATCAATTCCAATAATAATTAATTCAATAAATAACATGATAATTCACACAACATTAATGCACTCAACCGAAAACAACCAAAAATAAACTCAAACACACTCAAGGATAGGATCCACAAATTTAAGTAAACTAGACGAATTCAAGTAGGGTAGACAAATTGGTACTCTTCCAATACTTAGGAAAATAGGCTTAGGGTAGGGTTTTGGGTTTGTATGTTAACTCCCCTCTTTACCGTTGAGATGAATATGATGACATGTAACTGATTGAATGTTTGATAATGTTAAGTTGAAGATAATGCAAGACATTAAATCAGTTAATAGTTTGTATTGTCATTGATGTCAACTTGATATCATCTATACAATCATATACATAATGCCAAAGACTTTAGAGAACCAAAGGAATAAAGCTTATGATTTCAGCAATACATAAAATTCAAGTATTCACTAAGTGAAAAACAACACCGACGGAGTGCACACCATCGATAAAGGCAAAGAAGAACAGTCACAGTGATACCCAACGATCAGAAGATAGTATTTCCTGACGAAGAAAAGCCATAGTGATGCCCAACGAGAAAAGTTAGAAGGATGCCTGACGAGTAAAATTAGAAGGTTTCCCGACGAGTAAAATTTCAATGATGCACGACAGACGGAGATCACAAAGATAAATGGAGTCACACCAACAGAACTATCAATTGTCACTGAAAACTAACTACAAAGGTGACCGATGGAACAAAGAGTTCAGATGAAAACAAAATGTCTAGCTGGCAAGAGATAAAGATAGACTTAACTGGTTGTTTTCTTTGTTTTATTCGACTAAAGTTAAGTGATTGATTTAAAGATGATTTGTATAGTTGGCAAGAAGATAATTACAAGACAAATCAAGAGTTATGCTTTAAATCTAATTGGCTAGATTGTTTTTCATGCCAAGAATCAAGAATCAAGAAAGACTGAATATCATGTCTATATAAGAGACAAGCTTAATGCATTTACAGGAGGGGATTAAGGGGAGTGAATAGAAAGAAGATGCTAAAGAGAAACTAATGAAGAATAACTTCATACAGTCCTTATCAATCAAGCGGAAGGAGAGCTAAAGAATTCTACAGACACCAAAAAATAGTGAAGCACAACATCATGGAGTAGAAAGTGTGGAGCACAAAGAATTGAATTTTTACATTGATCAGAGAGGTAATGTACTTAAATAGATCTGAAAATCTGCAATTCAAAGTTGCATTAGAAATAGGTCACAGTGTTTCAGTTTAACCATTGAATCATCAAGTCTCTTAACCGAGCAAGACTTAACAGTCTTCGATATATTGAGGTACATCCCAAGGAGTGCCAAAAATGTTGATTTGTGAAAGTAGCATTGGACTTGCCCGATACCTATTGACAGTCTAAGAAGGAGGTTGATTCAAGGATGGTAGCAATAGATGCCTAATACTAAGTGACAACCTCTATGTATAAAATCCTATAACAAGGTTGCACTTAACCATGTGTTTGTAACCTTTAACAGGGTTGGCTCCTAACAGGGCTCACTTTAAAAGAGTGAAAATTTGGGGTACCGGTCCCAGTGGTTTTTCCCTTAATAGGGTTTCCACGTTAAAAATTTATGTGTTATGTGTGTATGATTCATTTCTTTATTGTTTTGTATCTGACATAGTTAACACTGGATTGATCGGTATACTCTTCTTATTTACTGAGTTTCGGTAAATAGTTATACTGCTTATCAATAATAAAGAAAGACAGAGAACATCGACAGACAGTTAATCAATAATAGTATTTCATGGCATGCATCTTGTAGGGACTTAATAATCTAAGGTTATTGATTGGTGGTTAAGTTTGAAGGATAAATTTTTGAGGCCACTGATTCACCCCCTCTCTCAGTTATTACTAACAATTGGTATCAGAGCTTGTGTACTTATAAAGGAAGGTTTAAAGACCTAAGTCAAAGATCACAAGATGAACAGACGAGATGTGCCCAAGTTGAACAAAGACAACTTTTCTTCATGGAAAAGCATGATAAGACTCCACTTATGAGGTAGTGGTAATGATGTTACTCAATTCCTAGATACTAAATATGTGTTTCCCATAGGAGTATTGACAGTAGATCGATTGAGAGAGAAGCATGAGCACAACTGCATGGTTATAGAGATTTCTTCCTCACTCTCTGATGTTGAAATTGAAGATATCAAGGATTGAAAAACTACAAAGAAGATGTGGGACAAATTGAATCTTGTACATGGAGGTGATATAAATTTTCTGAGAGCCAAGGTAGAAAGCCTTAGAGGAAAATTTTATGATCTCAAAATGACATATGGAGAAAACATCACACAGTACAACACAAGAATAAAAGAAGTAGTCAATGTTATACGAGGAGTTGAAGGTACACTTGAAGAGGAGACAGTGGTAAGTAAAATCTTAAGAACCTTACTGCCTCTATATGCTATTAGAGTTTCTTCCATTCAAAAAATGAGAGCAGTAGAAAATAATACAGTTACTCTTGATAGTTTAATTTTTAGACTGATTTCATTTGAGATGAATAACTTTGATAATAGTGTCTTACCAAACTTAGAGTATGCATTTAAGTCTTCTATGACAATAAGAAAATCAAGTCATAGACACACATCTAGAAGAGCTAGTGAAAGTGAAAGTGAAGAAGAAGATCTAGATGAAATAGAAGCACTTATGGCTAGAAGAATGCAGAGAGGCAAAGGTAAATACAAAGGCAAGTTACCACTTGTATGCTCTAATTGTAAAGAGATTGGATACTTTGCTGCAAGATGTCCTAACTGAAGAAAAGATGACAGAAGTAATGACAGATCTTTTAACAAGAAATCTGACAGAGGTGATAACAAAGATTACAGAGGTTACCAACAATCAGAAAGAAGAGATACCTGAGACTACAAGGACAAAGGTGAGAAAGCAAACTACCTAGCTGCTTGCAAAGAAGAAGATACTAACACTGAACCTGATGAAGACATCGAGATGGTATTTGTAGCTGTGAAATATGATTTAGATGAAGATGAAAGGTATGTAGAAACTGCACTCATATCTAAGGTTAGCAAGAATGACATCTGGATTATAGATAGTGGCTGCACTCACCACATGACCGGTGACAAAGAAAATTTTAACACTTTTGAGTATTGTAATGGTGGTATAGTAAGAATGGGTAATGATACACCTTGTCCAGTTGAAGGTAAAGGAACAATAATGTTGAATAACCTGATTAAATGTGAAATTGCTTATTGGGTAAAAGGATTGAATTATAATCTATTGAGTGTTTCTCAATTGAATAATTCAGGTCACAGAGTAGCATTTGAGAATAAGAAGGCAAAGATATTTAATGAATCATGAAGATTGATTGATACCAGTGAATAGACAAAGGTAACTTATTCTATCTAAATGATACTAACACCACTTTATTAATGACTAGAAACAAAGACATATGGTTTTGTCACAAAAGATTGTGTCATGTGAATTTTGACAACATGATGAAAATAAGGAGAAGGAGAAATGTATGAGGCTTACCGATTGACAAAGCCCGACAACATCATGTGCAATAATTGTCAAAAAGGTAAAATGACAAAGTCTAGTTTCAAAAGTAAATCCCATACATCTGATGATATTTTAGAATTAGTCCATACTCATCTATGTGGACCAATGAGGACAAAGAGTTATTATGGAGATAGATATTTTATTCTCTTTGTTGATGATTACTCTAGAATGATGACAGTTATGTTTTTTAAAGATAAATTTGAAGCATTCAAGATGTTTAAATGGTATAAGGCTATGGTAGAGAAACAAAGTGGTAAGGATCTGAAATGTTTGAGATCAGATAGAAGGGGAGAATTTATATCAAGTGAATTCAATAATTTTTGTAATGAGTATGGTATAAAAAGATAGGTTTCTGCACCAAGATCACCACAACAAAATGGATTGCTGAGAGAAGGAAAAAATCAATAGTTTATTGTGCTAGGACACTGATGATAGAGAAAGGCATCACCCAAATCTTATGGAGGGAAGCTGCCAGTACTGTTGTCTACACACTAAATAGAGTACAATTGAAGAACACAAAGAAGACACCTTATGATCTATGGTATGGTAAAACACCCAATGTAAGTTACTTCAAAATCTTTGGTAGTCAATTTTATATCTTGAAGGATGATAGAAATGGAAATTTTGATGCCAAAAGTGATAAAGGTATCTTTCTAGGGTATTCCACCAAGAGCAAAGCTTATAAATGTCTTATCAAGGCTTCTAACAAAATTGTTGAAAGTGCAAATGTAAAGATAGATGAATTTGCAGAAAAGAATGAGCTAGAAAGCACAAAAGAACCAGAGGACTACAAGAAGTTTGCATACTATGAAGAACTCAACACTCTACCCAAGAAGCATTGTTTAATTCTAGAACAACATAATATTGCAAGTGACGGTCAGACTACAATTACCGACAGTCAGGATGATAATCAAAATAATGTGCAAGGTGATGGAGAAAAAAATGAAGATCAAAATGATGATCAAGCTGATACACAAAGAGTTGTACCTGTACTTGCAAGATATGTAGGAAGGAACCATCCAGAGATTCAAATCATAGGAGATAAGAAATATGGTACAAGAACAAGAAGTAAGTCTTTAAACTCAAGCTGTCTAATTTGTGAGATTGAGCCAAAATATTTCAATGCTGTACTAGATAATGAAGAATAGATAAGTGCTATGAATGATGAGATTGAGAAGATTGAAAAGAACAAGACATGGTCACTTGTGCCCAGACCAGATGACAAGAATGTCATCGGTACTAAATGGATATTCAGGAATAAGCTGAATGAGAATGGAGAAGTCACAAGAGACAAAGAAAGGGGTATGCAAAAGAGGAAGTTATAGACTATGGAGAGACTTTTGAACCCATTGCTAGGATAGAGGGAGTAAGAATACTACTTTCTTATGCTGCATACAAAGGATTCAAGGTATACCAGATGGATGTCAAGTAAGCATTCCTAAATGGAATACTTGAAGAAGAGGTATACATTGAGCAACCAGAAGGGTTTGTCGATCCAGACAAGAGAAGCATAGTATGTAGACTTCACAAAGCCTTGTATGGATGGAAACAAGCTCCTAGAGCCTGGTATGAATGAATTCATTCCTATCTTATAAGTATTGGATTTGTAAGGACTAGTGAAAATAGTAATCTTTATTTAAAGGAAGATACTGATGCTAACACTTTGATTGCTGAAATATTTGTTAATGACATCATATTTGGAGGCAATGATATGCTATTCAAATCATTTTCTAATGAGATGAGTAAAGAGTTTGAGATGTCTATGATTGGAGAGGTCAAGTTCTTTCTTGGTCTACAGATCATTCAACAAAGTGAAGGTATTTTCATTACACAGTCCAAATACATTAACGAGGTCCTAAAAATATTCAAGATGGAAGATTCCAAACCAGTTGGAACACCGATGACTACTGGATGTAAGTTGAAAAAGGAGGACAAGACAACAGAGGTAAATCAGACTTTGTACAGATCAATGATTGGAAAACTCATGTATGTTGTACACACTAGACCAGATATTGCACATGCAGTAGGAAATGTTCCTAGATTTTCTGCTAACCCTAGGGAATCACATATGACTGCTATGAAAGGGATTCTAAGATATCTGAAGAATACTAAGGAATATGGCTTATGGTATAGAAGAGAAGGAAAATTTGAACTTAAGGTGTTTACCGATGTTGATTGGGCTAGAAATATTGATGACCGGAAGAGCACAACTGGAGTAGCATTCTTTATGGGTGACAAACTTGTCACATGGATTAGCAAGAAGTAGGGATGCATCTCTTAGTCTACTATAGAAGTAGAGTATGTTTTTGTTGCTGCAAAGTACTCAAATATTGTATGGATCAAACAGTTTTTGGAAGGTATGCATATGAAGATCTTAGAACCAGTGATTATCTATTGTGATAACACCAGTGCAATAAACATTTCCAAGAATCCAGTCATGCATTCCAAGAATAAACACATTTCCATCAAGTATCATTATTTGAGAGAACAATTTCAAGCAAAGGAAGTGATACTTGAGTATGTGCAATCCAATGAAAAATTAGATAATATCTTCACAAAGCCACTGCCCAAGGATACATTTGAGTACTTTAGAAGGAGACTAGGGGTCAAACCCTTGTCTACCAGTCAGTAAAATGACCTAAGGTTGCATCTGCCTACATATTATCATAATATCATTCATGTTGATGTAAGATTTAAAAGATGAACTTAAATGCTACATCTATATACAGACAAGTATATATCAGCATCGAGCACCAGAACATATTGACATATTGCTGATGGATAAGGGAAATTCAAGGAATATATTATTGATGGAGAAAATGATTGTTTGACATGAATGTCAGATATTTGTAAAATATTTGTTTGGCATTGTTGTCAAAGGGAGAGAAATTATCCATATTATCACTTCTTTCTAGAAAGAAAGGGAGAGATTATCCATTATCACATTACTCCAATAGGGAGAGATTATATCCTTAAGGAGAGAAAATTATATGGAAAGATTATACAAAGGGAGAGTTGCTGACAAGAGAAAAAGACATCAAAAGAGAGAGAACAGTCAAGGGAGAGAAATTTACAAGAGAAGAGGACACAACACATCAGAAGACAAAGAGCTACAAGAATCAAGTCTAAGCTAAAATAGAGCTTAAAAATGGTCAGACATTTATCGGTTGACAAATCAAAAAGATTGGTAGTTTGATGTATCTCAACTGTTGTATTTCATATTGTATTAGAAATAGTATAGTGTAATAATATAGTATGTTTCCATCAATGCCAAAGGGATAGATTGATGACATGTAACTGATTGAATGTTTGATAATGTTAAGTTGAAGATAATACAAGGAATTAAATCAGTTAATGGTTTGTATTGTCATTGATGTCAACTTGATATCATCTGTACGGAGTGCACACCATCAGTAAAGGCAAAGAAGAACATTCACAGTGATACTCGACAATCAGAAGTTAGTATTGCCCGACAAAGCAAAGCCATAGTGATGCCTGACGATCAAAGTCAGAAGGATGCTCAACATGAAAAATCAGAAGGTTGCCCGGTGAGTAAAATTCCAATGATGCCTAACAAATAGAGATCATGAAGCTAACTAGATTCACATTGATGGAACTTTCAATTTTTATTGACAACTACCTACAGAGGTGACCGACAGAACAAAGAGTTCAGAAAATGACAAAATATCTAGCTAGCAAGAGCTAAAGATAGACTTAACTGGTTGTTTTCTTTGTTTTATTCGACCAGAGTTAAGTGATTGATTTAAAGATGATTTGTACAGTTGGCAAGAAGACAATTACAAGACAAATTAGGAGTTATGCTTTAAATCTAATTGGCTGGATTATTTTTCACGCCAAGAATCAAGAATCAAGAAACTGTGAATATCATGTCTATATAAGAGACAAGATTAATTGATTTATAGGAAGGGATTAAGGGGAGTGAATAGAAAGAGGATACTGAAGAGAAACTGATGAAGAATAACTTCATACATTCCTTATCAATCAAGCTGAAGGAGAGGTAAGTGTAAGATCTGAAATAGATGTCACCAAAATGTAAAGGGGAAAATTTTTGGTTAATTGTTATTTGTGTTGATTTCCTTAACCCCACTTTACACTTACTTGAATTTTATTGATTGTATATTGCAATTGTGATTGTGATTAAGGGAATATAAGATGTTCCTTTCTTTCACCCTCAAATACACAAATAGGAGATCCAATTTTGATCAACCCCAAAGGGTTAATACACAAATGAATCCACTATTTGGAAAGAGACCAAGAAAGGGGATCTTAAATTC